>PVKA01002601.1:0-51784 GCA_004027165.1 Ctenomys sociabilis
GTTGTTTTTTTTTTTTTTTTTTTTTTTTTTTTTTTTTTTTTGTCTTTTTGAGACAGGGTCTCACTATGCAGTTCAGACTGGCCTTAAGCTCACTTTGTAGCTCAGGCTGGTCTCGAACTCACAACAATCCTCCTGTCTCAGCCTCCCGAGTGCTGGGATTATAGGCATGCGCCACCACGCCCGGCTCCATGCTTTTAAATCTAAATCCAAATTGTATCATGAACAAATGAAGTGAAAAATTGTTGAGCTGAAGTAAAAAGAGAAACAAATGATACACAAATATACAAGTACACAAATATCTTTACAAAATCAAGAGTTCACTCAAAATATTCTTGACCAAATTGAATTATTTATAATTCTGTTACAATTTTAGAAATTAATATATATAGACTAGTCAGATTTTATCTGTCAATTAGCAGGGACTGTCAGAAAATTTTTGAAAGTATGAATAGAGTCAGTTGTCTATAATGAGCTTGCATATTTTGTGTTCTGTCAAAAATACTTGAAACTTTCAACTCAGTTATCTTTCTATATTCTTTCATCCACTCAGTTCTTTTTTATTTTTATTACCATCTCCGTGGGCATTTTGCAGTGTCTTCAGTAAGGCCCCAGGTGAGATCTAACCTCATCCTTGTTTATCAGTTGTAGAGCAGTCTTTGTGCTGTCACTGTCACAGAACTGTCCCTAAAAGGTAAAACTAATTTCTTCAGATCTGGATTCATGATATAGCCTAGCATCATGGTCACATAGCCAAATGGGTCAGTCAGCATTCTTTGGAAAAACATAAACACATCCTCTAGCCCAGATAAGTAGCGGACTGGCTCTGGTATAGAGATCTCTCCAAAGAGCCATTCTTAGCCTTTTTTTCTTTTCTAGATAGGACTCTTTCTACTGTTATACTTCCAACTTTTGTACAATTCATGAAGTTTTAATATATTTTGCCAAGTGAATTCTATCATGTGATGTGAATTTTTTTGCCAAGTGAATTATATCATGTGATGTGTGTAGGAAAAGATTCCCCCTTTTAATATTGCAATTTTTATTGTACAGTGAGTATATTCCATTCTTTGAACTTGAGCGATATAAGGAAACCCCATGATCAGGTAAATCTGACAAGTTTTATAAAGTTCTGGAAAGTAGACTTCCATATGCTTGGCCGTCATCAGTTTTAAGTGTTCATGGGCAGTCAAGGGCAGAAAAGGCATCTAAACAGTGAGCAATGATGTGGTTAGCTGTCTCACCAGTGTGGGGCAGAAGCAAAAATGAACCCTGACCAAGTGTCCGCTACACATGGACCCAAAAAACATGAGAACCAAAGTCAAAAATGTGGGGCTGGGGAGAGGGCTCAATGGAATAAGCGCTTCACTGGCAAGCGCAAGGGCCTGAGTTCAATCCCTGGTTCTGTCAAAAAAAAAAAAAAAAAAAAAATTCAAGAACGTAACATCCATCTGTCAAAGATGACTGGGGTGTGACCCTTGGGAATTAATCCCCATAGAAGGTGAGGGAAGGCATACTATAGATGAGGAACATTGTTTACCAATTTCTTGAACCGTACCTGGGTCTAATATGTTTGTGTAGGGCGACAGCATCCTGATGAGAGGTGGCACGAGAGGCAGAATCCAGTGGAATGGTACCCAAGGGAGTAACACTGACAGCACCCCGAAATCTGCTCTAACAGCATTACCCTCAGTGAGAGGTCCTGGTAACTGGAAATGCGCATGTGTGTGACCAACAAAACAGGGGCCTTGACGGGACCATGTGACAACTTGGAGAGTGCGGAGGAGATGAAAAACACCTCATCAGCGTGCCTAGTGGCAGTTTCAATATGGCACATGACACTCCATGCATAAATAAGCACTAGTTGAAAATTGGTCAATTGGAATGGGTGTGTAATCTTGCAAGGCCCACATGACTGCCTGTAATTCAGCCTTTTGTGCAGAAGAGAAAGCTGTGTCGTGGAAGACGAAGCCAATCCGAAGCCAATCCGTAACTCCCTATATCTGAAGATAACCCACCCATGAAGGCAGAGATGCCTCCTTGTACTGACTGATACATTGTGTCAACTTGAGAAGCTAAAAACTTAAGTACACTGGGTAAGCAATTCCAAACCTAGGGCACGGAGGCCCCTCCCTAGGGCATGGAAAGCCCACCCTAGAGTGAGTCAGCACAAAAAGTAGATAAAAGGGAACTGAGGACAGCAAGTGCTGCTCTCCTTAGAGGAGTTCTAGTATGCAGTCAGTATGCAAGGAGCAGAAGCAGGCTTGCTAGAGCCCCAGCTGCTGCTGCTCCCTTTGCTTTGCCCTTGCTGTTTTCTGCCACCATGAACTGCGGCCCTCTGCCATGCGCAGCTCTGCCTTAGCGCCAGCTGAGTACAGACTGAAATCTCCAGTGACTGTGAGCATAATAAACCTCTCCTTCCTTCCAGTGCCAGGTATTTGTCCCAGCAACAAGTGAAAAAGGTAACTGAGACATTCTTGTTATGGGGACTGATCTGATTTTTGAAGGGAAGACAAAGGATCTAAGGGAAGCAAATTGAATTTATCTGCAGGATAATGACAATGACACCAGGGAGCTTAGCCAATGCAGATTGCCAAGAGGATAAAAATGGCCGCAATCACTTTTGTTGAATCAAAGAAAAGGGAACAATAGGGTGCACCTCCTGACCAAAGAGCTGAATTGCACGTGTGGGTCTACATGTGACCCATTTTGCCACAGCATCACGAAAAGGATCAACAGTTGTATGCGGAGTGAGTGGCATAGAGAGCCACTGCAAAGAACCCTGAGGCGGCCTTAGGACCCCTGTGGGAATAAACTGAGCTGGAAAAGTAATTACAGAGGTCCATTCTAGAGAGCTGCGCATTAGAAAAAGCCAGATTAACTTTACCTAAGGCAGTTTCAGCCTCAGGTATAAGTGTTCAGGGCCTGAGTTTCTCTTGAGAGGGCTTAAATCATCAGCAGTTATCTTAAGAGTTGAGAGGAACCAATTAATGTAACCAAGTAAGGTTTGAAAATCATTTTGGGTTTATTTGGGGTAATTTATTTTTGTTGGATAAGTTGACCCAAATATGAAGAAGTTATACCTTGTACCCCTTTTGAAGCTGTCACCAGATCTGTGACCATTTAAATGGGATATCACAATCAAGCAGCTGTTTAAATCCCTCTATTTTGAGATTACACTCTAAAACCTTTGTATCGATTTGTAAAATATCAGTCTTTTTATACCAAATAAATTTAGGACTGTAAAGCAGGCAATCAACTATATGGGAAATCAAAAAAAGTCAATCTTTTTAAATATTCCCATTACTGTAAATCTTAGGGAATATGACTTTTTTAAGTAGAGGCAAACTATTTTGAGCTTCAGTACAAAAACCACCTTTTAAATTAATCTCCCGGGGGCCAGGAAGATAGCTCAGTAGAATGCTTGCCTGGCAAGCACAGAGGCCTGAGTTCAATCCCTGGTTCCACAAAAAAATTAATCTCCTGAGGGGAAAATATAAAAGCTTTTCTTTTAGTGTCAGTTAAGTGTAGAGACGCACTGTACACCAAGCGAGGATCTACCCCTGATGCACTGGCCCTTTGCATCCCTCCAGGCCAGCAATCTGTCCTGTTTGCTACTGCACATCCGTAGCTGCCACATTTGGAGGCTGTCCACATTTACATCTGAAAGCCCTTTAAATGTTTCTTCTAGGGAAATTTTAATACATAAGAGAAGTTATTATGTTTTTCAAGTTTATCATTTATATTTTGGCATGATTTACATTATTTCAGGGGGACAGTTCAAGTGGAAGTTTAGATCATTATACCACCTGCGTAACATTTCTTTTTTAAAAAAATAATTTTAAGCCTGGCGTGGTGGCGCATGCCTGTAATCCCAGCACTCGGGAGGCTGAGGCAGGAGGATTGTTGTGAGTTCAAGACCAGCCTGAGCTACAAAGTGAGCTTAAGGCCAGCCTGAACTGCATAGTGAAACCCTGTCTCAAAAAGACAAAAAAAAATAAAATAAAATAAAATAAAAAAAATAAAAAATAATTTTACTGAGAAACAAATAGCAATGAGACAGTTTCAAAACCAATTAGTAGGGTAGGACAGATTCAATAATTAATACATTACATACCTTATCAGATACAAGTTACATTTGTTCTGTAGGTCTTGCTTTATCTTGGTCTTAACCGTCCAGCAGAAAAGTATAAAAATCAGATATATGAAATAAAGCCATATTGATATGCTGAGCTGTGAAAGGCTCTAGTCAATAAATTCTGTGAATAACCCACTATTATTGTGGACTGCTGCACTGTGTTGGAGTGTTCTGATGAATTCAAGCAACTATAGTATTTAAATGCCAATAGAATACCCATCTCAGACAGGACTAAACAAAAAAAGGGGATACAAAGGAAGGGCCATTTTGTATTTGTATGTACAGAATAGTTAGGATACACAGTTACTTTTGCTGAATTCCACTTGAAAGATTTGTAATAATAGTGTTTGGACAGGATATCCTGTCTGTTTCTTGTACTATGGATAGCCACTAAGAAGATAACAATGTAAAATGTATTAATATTTGAAAATATCCTATTAATCAGCTTTGAAACTGTCTCATTGATATTTCTCTCAATAGAATAAAATAAAAATAATTAATACATTGCGTATTGTTATCCTAGTGGTTGTTCATTGTACAAGATGCAGACATGATATCCTGTCCACAAACACTATTAGAACAAATCTTTCTATTCATTACATTAAGACAATGTAGCTAGCTGTACATCTATCCTATTTTGAATACACAGATACAAAATGGTTGCTCATTTGTATCCATTTTATCTTTAGTTTTGTCAGAGAAGGGTATTCCATTGCTATTCAAATATTGTAGGTATGTGAATTCAGAAAAATAATCTAATACAGTCCAGTAGTCCATGGTAGTAGGGGGATATCTGTAGGACTGGCAAAGTCAGAAGCTGTTGACTTGAGCCTTTTCCAGCTCAACACATTAATATGGCTTTACTTTTTAATTCCATATATCATTTTCATTATTTAAAATTTTAAAACTTTTGTCAAAGGAAAAATGGCCAATTGAATGATACAAGAGTCCACGTGTGGGGCTGGGGAGATGACTGGGTAGAGTAAGTGCTTCCCTGGCAAGCACAAGGACCTAAGTTCAGTCCCTGATTCTGCCAAAAAAAAAAAAAAAAAAAAGTCTGGGTGACTTAATATTTTGTTCTTGACCCTGGCTCTACCTTCTGCTCCATCCCCTCAGGGATGGGCAAGCTGATAGCAGTGGGTAGACTATCCTAGCATTGGAAGAGGCGCTTTTGCCCACATTCCCCTCCACCAAGTGACACACAGTCACTTGCTTGGAGGACGGGAATGGCATGGGACGTCACTCTTGCTGAGTGCCTGATGTCCAGTTTTCAGCTCTGATTTCAAGCGCAGGCTCTATTTTGAGTCAAGTGAATGTTTGGTCCCAATAATGCAAATGCCAATGCCACTTACGGCAGCCATGTCCTGCAACCGTCATTCGGTCCTGTGTGCACAAGCCTATGGCTGGTGCTGCATGACAACCAGCGGGGAAGGAGCAGGCGCACAGACATGCAGGAGGTTGGGCATGCTGAGCTGGGTCTGCCTCCAACTGGAGAGCAGTGTCCTCCCTGAGAACAGTTTGTGCTCTTCCTGCAGGGACACCACGGTGCTCACAATGTAAAAGAAGTTTCTCCTTTTCATCTGATTAAGCAGAGCTAGAAGTGTTAGCTTGAGCTCTATCTGCAATGCCTTTGGTTTACTCTCTTTTTCTTGCTCAGGAACTTTTTTAATTTGATGTTATGTTGTGTTATTTTAGAGTAAAAACAAAACCACAAGAGGAAACGTACAATACTATGTTTTAGGTTTTTTAAAAATTTTTTCCATAATTTTATTGATGAACAAATAGAGTTTCAAATCAAATTAGTAGAACGTTTTCAATAATTAATACATTGCATATTGTTTTCTTAGTGGTTATTTGTACAAGGTGCAGACATACTGTATTTACAAACACTATTAGAGCAGATCTCTCTATTCATTGAATTTAGAGAATGTAGCTGTATACCTATCTTTTTTTAAAAGCTGAATTATAGTACAGTTTCAATAACTAATACTTTTTACATTGTTATCCTCCTAGTGGTTATCCATAGTACAAGAAGCAGACAGGATATCCTGTCCAAACACTATTAGTGCAAATCATTCTTCTCATAGAATTACACAAAAGTAGCTGCATATTTATCCTGTTCTATATATACAAATACAGAATGGTCCTTCCTCTGTATCCCTTTTATTTTCTTTAGTCCTGTCAGAGATGGGTATTCTATTGTCGTTCAATTATTATAGGTGCTTGAATTCAGCGAAACACTCCAACACAGTCCAGCAGTCCACAATAATAGTGAGTTACTTGAAGAAGTTGTTGACTAGAGCCATTTACAGCTCAGCATACTATTATGGCCCTTTGTTTTACATACCTTGTTTTTATACTTTTCTGCTGGATGGTTAAGACCAAGATAAAGCAAGACCTATATAACAAGAAACGTAACTTTTGTATCTGATAAGGTCAGTCAAGTGCCCTCAGAGTTTTTCCTATAACCCTGTACCTCACTTTGTAGATCCTTTGTCAGTGTCAGCCATGTGGCTGAGTCATGGCCATTGCTTGACCAATTTGCTCTCTGTGAAAGCCTGAAAGTTTTCTCTCCATGTGACTCTCCTTAGGCACACTATACATCATTAGTCACATTCCTCTGTGGCTCCATAATCTCCTTGATCAGAAAATTTAAGGGTCTGGGCAGATAGCTCAGGAGAATAAGCACTTGCCTGGCAAGCTCAAGGGCCTGTGTTCAATCCCCGATTCCAGAAAAAAAAAAAAAATTTGGGACACATGACTGAGTTACATGAGGTAACATACAATACTATGTTACAAATTTTCAAAACAAGGATAATTAACAATGGATGTTATCTATTTTTATTGTCAAATCTGTTATTCAGATTAACAGATATATAAGACTGGACAAATAATTGAGTATTATTGATTGCTTTCAAGAAACCTTACTTTTTTAAAAATTTAAAGAGTGTAATCAATGATCAGACATTAGAAATAGTGCACACTTAGAAAATCAAGCATGGTTTTTGTGTCACACATTACTGTCCTCAATGTAGTTGCTTACACTGCAGATATCAGCAGATAGTCAAGGTGAAAAGTCTACACATTAACTGATATTTTGCAAAGAACTGATGGAAATTATTAGTACAATCATCTCAGCCATCCTGTATATACACTTCCATATTTTTCCCTTTCCTTTTTTCCTTTTCTCCTTTCTCTCAGCTTCATTGTTTAATCATTTTCAGTTTTTCTCCATTTTACTGTATTTTACATTTCAGTTTTTATGTATTCTTTCAGCTCCTTACACTAAGGAAGACAAAACAGTATTTACACTTGTTGGTCTGATTTAAACTTATGAGTAAAGCTTCTAGTTGCATCCACTTACATGTAAAGGCTTCAAGTTTGTCTTTCTTTACAGCTGAGTAATACTACATTGTACAAAGCTTACAATACTTTTTCATCCATTCATCAGGAGCTGAGCATTTTGGTTGTTTCCAAGATTTGGCTATGACGAAATTGCGCAGCTATAAACATGGGTGCACATACGTCACTACGGTGCTGTTATGGTTTGTGTCTAGGTGTCCCCTCAAAGCCTCATGCAGTCTTGGGGCAGCTTCTGGAGCTTGTGACTGATTACTATGGGTGTGGATACTATATCTGCTTTGGGGCAGGTAATTTTCATTGCAATGTAACGTGGGAAGAGAAGCCAGCAGCTTGAGCTACTGCCACCTCTTTCACGTGCTCTTACTCTTTGCCACAGCCATGAAAGGCTCTCTGCCTTGTGCCACTCTGCTTTGGAGCCAGCTGAGTATGGACTGAAACCTCCAGTAACTGTGAGCTAGATAAACCTTCCTTCATTTTGGGTGTCGGGTATTTGTCCCAGCAATGAGAGAAGAGTAACTAAGATAGGTCTGATGTTTTCAGCTCTTTGGGGATAATACCCAGAAGGACACAAAGTCACTACTCAAGAATCATTAGCATTCCTCTATAGGGATAACCAACTCACTGAGAAAGAAACTGGAAAAACACTACACTTCACAACAGCATCCAAAGTAATGCAATGTTTAGGAATTAATCTGACAAAGGGAAAGAGCTATACTCTGATAAAAAAGATCAAAGAGGATTTCAGAAAGTGGAAAGATATTCCCTGCTACTGGACGGGAAAAATCATCATTGTGAAAATGGTCATACTCCAAAAATTGTTATACAGATTTAATGCAATCACTATCAAAATACCACCAATACACTTCATAGAACTAGAGAAAACATTCTTAAAATTTACTTGGAACCAGAAAAAAATCTAGAACAGCAAAAGCAACCCTGGGCAACAAAGGCAAGGTAGGAGGCATTACAATCCCTGACTTGAAATTATACTATAAAGCTACTGTAATAAAATCAGCATAAAATAAACAAGACTCACATGTGTAAATATCATATAGTCTCCCTAGTGTAAGAATTCAAAAGAAATAAAAATTGAAACAGTATAGCACAAGTAAATGGAAGGCAAGAACTTAAGGATTAAACAATGAAGAGAAAGTAGAAAAGCTAGGAAATACGGCACAGGCAAAACCATACATTTATACAAACAAGGTGGTTAAGGTTTTTGAAAATAGTTAATTGAAAGAATTCTCTCCCTGATTAACTCTCTATGCTGGTATCTGAACTAAACAATGACATTGCAGACAGCAATGTGTAATATTAAAACAATGCTTAAAATATCTGTCATTTTGCTGTTCTACATGCATTCAGCTTCTAATGTCATATTAATTATTGCTATACTATCTTTAAAGTAAATATTTGTAAAATAAAAGGATAACAAAAATAATCAGACAAGGAAAATGTCATAGGGCTGTCCTACGATGTTATATATAGTTAGATTTCTGAATTGCTGTGTAGGGCTGGGGAGATAGCTCAGTAGAGTAAGTACCTACCTGGCAAGCACAGGGTCCTGAGTTCAATCCCTAGTACCACCAAAAAAAAAAAAAAAATTCTTTTTATAAGCCAGGCATGGTGGCGCATGCCTGTAATCCCAGCACTCGGGAGGCTGAGGCAGGAGGATTGTTGTGAGTTCGAGACCAGCCTAAGCTACAAAGTGAGCTTAAGGCCAGCCTGAACTGCATAGTGAGACCCTGTCTCAAAAAGACCAAAAAAAAAAAAAAAAAAAATGAATTGCTGTGTAAAAATTGGTAATTATTTCTATTTTCACTGATATATATACTGGAGAGGCTGCAGGGAAAAGGAACTTTCTCCACTGTTGGTGGGAATGTAGACTGGTACAACCCCTATGTAAATCAATGTGGCGATCCCTAAAAAAACTAGGACTGGAAATCCCATTCAATCCAGGACTTAGTACTCCACGCTAAGTCCTAGGTGGTGGTCTTAGAAATTAAGGCAAATAGAGTAACCAAGAAGACAACAAAAAATCTGTATGTCTATAAACGTTTGTGCACCCAGTGAGAGGACCCTGCATTTTGAGAACTGACACAATGGCTTTCACCTTCTCTCCTGGAGTTTTATGAGATGGTTCTCCTGTGAAATTGATATTCTGGTAGGCAGAGCCATCCCTGGACTTGAGGCTGAGGAGGAAGAAGCAGTCTGCAGTAGCAGGGAGGGTTGAGTCTTTTGGAATTTCAAGTTACACATGACATTCGTGACCTTGAAGGCTAAGCCTTACCTGTGTCTCACCCAGATCCTTTCTCTATGTTCTTCCAGCATCTTATGAGTCCCAGGATGGAGACCTCCTGTTCCTTTCAAACTCCTGATCCTTAAAAGTTGGTTTAGTCCCAGTTTCTAAGAGGGTATTTGAGTTTCCAGAAGGGGCACAGGCATGCTCTACATATGGAAGGAAAGGTTAACACCTTCCAGGATTCTACCCTGTCTACTCAGTCTTCACACCTGGATGGACTTCAACAATCCCTTCCAGGTTCTTTTCTCGGCTGCTTGCCAAAACTATTCTTCAGAATCCCTACCCTTTCCTATGGCATATCACCTCAGAGATGGATTGAGATTATTCATTGTCCAGAAAACTTTTTCTGGACACTTGGACAAAGGTTTTGGGAGCCTTCCTGAAGGCAATGCTGGAGTATTTTCCTACCTAGGGTAATTATGGGTGCCCTAGTCTGGTCTGCTTTTCTGTGAAATCATAGAAACTTTGTGGAAAGGCCCACAGTTTTCCTTTGCATGCCTTGGTCCCAGATCTTTTACGCTGTCCAGAGGTACATGGATCTCTGGGTAAGCCCACAAGACTCTTTTCATCATGCTGCACTGTATGTTCCAGGAGCTTAGAGTAATCAACATCCAATGGGGTCTTCACAGTGGATTTGTTTTCCTGGCTGGCCCTGGGTGTGTCACCAGGTTGGCCAAAGATGTTCTGAGATTTCCTGACTGCAGGAGGTAAAGCTTGATTTTCTTCTGGCTCCTTCAAAAATCTGTGTTGTACATGTTGAATAGTAGGTGAAACATGCCATTGCTTTTCCCTTTTGAGGTGCAGCACTAGAAATTTCCTAGACCCCAAATGGAGGTGAATGGCAAGGCACAATCTGGAGAGAAGAGGCCCCTGGATCTGTTTCTGAGATACAAAAGGGGGCTAAGATGAAGGCAAGGTTCAGTCAATGTTTCATACTGGAAACCACGGCAGATCAAGAAGAGTTGGGGAGATACATTATCTTCAGCGCCTGCTGTGACATAACTACAATGCCCATTGAACAAAACTGGAGAAAACTCTAGTAAAGCACCAGGCACTTGGATTCTATCCACCAGGGACTCACTGCATAGAACTGGGAGGCCACAGGAAAGCTGGCTCCCAGTCTGTTGCACGTGGCCCCCAGAGACTTGGAGTAAAAGAGCTGTTGTGTAACAGAAAGCTGCTCTGTTTTGCTTTCTGTTCTCCAGAAAGGTTGTGGAGGGGCAGGGGTGTGTTCTTAGCTCAGGGATGAGAACATATTCCCCAGAGAACACAGGGGGATATCTGGCCTGTTATCGTTAGTGCTCCTAAAGATCTTAAGTTCCGCCTTCGTGGTTATTAGTACTTCCAGAACCTTCTGGACATCAGGATTGAAGAAACTGCAACTCTGCCAGCAATGATGCCTCTGTTGATTTTGGGGTATGGGACCCTCCCTGGAATTCACCTTTTGCAAAGCTGTAGCTGCACAAAGTTCTGGGAGGATCCCGATACTTCAGAGACAGCTGAGATGGAGCAGCTTGAGTGACTAAGTACTGAAATTGCTGGGACAGGTGAAGACAATGAGTGGTTATTGGGTGGAAAGCAGTTCTGAGGGATGGGCCTCCATGGGTGAGATGATTCCAGCTGAGGAAGAGGCAGGCTGGGGTCCAGCTGGGGCAGCAAGGAGGCGAGAAGGATGCAATGAGCATGCAGAGTGAACACAGCAAAGAGGAAAGGTGTCCTAGATGAAAGCAAGGCTCTGTTGGAGAAGAGGCCCTTAGAGGTGCCTGTGAGCCAAAAGACCCTGGGAAAGTCTTCAGACCTGGTGACAAGGTAAAGGCAGGAAATGGTAGGTGCTCAGCAGAAGGAGCACGGGAAACCAGTGAACATGAGCCAGTGACAAAACCATCCTCTAAAGCCACCTCTCTGGTCTTTTAGTAGTAGTAGATGCCAGATGGAACATCATATCAGGGTATTTCAAGTAGCTGAAGAACACAAAGGGCAGAAGTTACAGACAGGACCAGATAAGATCAGGGATTCAGGCAGGCTGAGCAGATGAGGACAACTGCTGTCCATGCCCCTCTGGTGTCCCAAACCCTAACTATAAAAAGCCCTTGCACCCACAGCTCTTGTCACACACTGCTCCATCCTATGGGCCTCTTCCATCTGAGCTCACATCCCTCCCATCACATCATAGCCTCCAATAGGAAGCAGATACAAGAGAACTGGAAAGTTTCTCAACTATGGAGAAGAGAAGCCAGGTCATCCACACTCTCTCCACCCTCACTGCAGTCTCTACGAGCTGGAAAGAGGTCACAAGAAGGGTTAAAGTGGAAAAGGGCAGATCTTGGATCTCATAAGAGGGTGAAGGAGTACCTCATTGGGGAAAACTGCAGAACACAAGCATGGAGCCCAAGCAACACTGTCCAAGGCTATGGAACCAGTGACAGTGACACCAAGTCACACAGAGATGTAACTCTGTCATGGACAAGGTATATCCACCTCCACACACCGCCATGGTCTTCATAGCCTTCCTGTAGACAATGGGCAGATGATCTAAAAAGACTGCTATATCACAGTGAAACGGATGTGGGCAGCAGCACCTGGAGTTCCCACAAGGAAATTCAGGCAGCACTGGCCCATGAAAGCCTGCTCGGCTCTACTCAGCATCACGTGTTCCCCTGGCTTACTACAGCATCATGCCAAGCACACTGCCTGAGAAAAGTCACCAGCTCTAGTGTCCTTCCCAGGAACTGCTCAGATGCCTCCTCCACAGACAGGGAGGCTCTAGCTGCTCAAGGTCACTCCGGGTCAAGTCCCCTCTAGGGTGGGGGAAGCAGACCTCACCTTTCAGAGTGCAGCTCCATCTGCTGATCTTACTCCAGTCCTTCCACACCATGTAGACTGAGAGACAAGAAAGAAGCACGGGCCTGGATCCAGTTCTCTCTTCTCCCTGGACAGCGCTACTGGAGTCCTTGAGCAATAGAACTTTCGAATTGAGCAAATCAAGCTCATTTATAAAGTGGCTAATGCCCTCCCTCTTTAGAAAACCCAGATTTTCTGAGCAAGCCCTCCTGTGCAGGTCTTCCCACAGCACGGCGTCCATGCCCAAAAACAGAGGCATCCACAGGCACATCTCAGCTGCCCAGGAGGATTCTGCTTCCTGAGGACAGAGGTGACTCTGGACTCTGTGGGGAGACTCTCTGGGGCTCATCCTGCCCACAGTTCATCCCAACACCCAGGAAAGGCTTAGCTAGAGGACCTTGCTGGAAGCAGGGGCCATAGGAGCCAGAGCTCTGGGCCTGTGCTGCTGCAGAGGGCTCCAACTCTCTTGAGAATCTAGTGTTTGGCCACTGAAATACACTGTCTGATTGCATAGTGCCTGATTTCTTTTTTAAAAAAAAAAAAATACCTTTCCTCAAAAAGGTAAAACAAGCAAAAATACAGAAAAAGAATGATGTTTTGATCTGGCTTGAGAATTCTCCCCTCAAGTTTCTAACCCTTTGACTGGAAAAAAAAAAAAAAAACAGTAAAAGGAAGAGTAGAAGAAAGAATTATTCTTTTTTTGCACCTGGTCTGAGGCCTTACCTTTCTGGAACTTTTCTTCTTTTCCAGGTGTGGTGGTGGTGGTACCAGAGGATTATCCAGGTGGAAGGGCAGTAACAGGAAGAAGATCACCAGTCCACCTAGGAAGACAAGGTTCATATCCATAGCCCATGCCGTGGGGCTGAAGTTTAGCCGTGTGGTGCTAATGCTCTTCAGAACACCAAGAAGATTCTCCAACATCTGAAGTGCACTGTTGCCCTCAGGCAACTGAGCCCTGAGAGTGGCCTAGCAAATCAGGAGGACGGCCACAGGCCCCCGTCACACCGCTCCACTGTCCTCATCACAAGGCCCACCCCCTAGCACAGGGGTACTGTTGACAAGGCCAAGAGACTCATCCACTGCTCCTCCCTCACCTTACCCTCCAGAGCCTTCTAGGTCTCTCCTGCCAGCATTATACTTTACTACAATAGAAGTTGTTCATGTAAAGGTTCACAGAATACCATAACATACCTCATTTGCTGGGAGCTGTCCCAGTCACTGGAGATATGGCAGGAGAACAGACAAGCCACCAAGCTTTTATAGAATTTGAATTTTACTAGAAACTGACAATAAAGAAATACATGAATCAGACACCTTCAGACTAACTATTTCCTTGAGGAAAATCAAAGAATAGCCCTGCTCAAGAATTGCTTAAGAAGGGCCAGCCAAATAGCCCAGCAGATTGAAGCACCTGCTTAGGCAGATGCAGAGGCCAGGGTTCAGTCCCTGCTGTGCCGCCCCTGCCCCTAGAGACAGTGACTGAGACTGGACGTGGTGGCACGTGCCTGTAATTCCAGCTCTTGGAAGGCTGCAAAGAAGCGGATCACTACAAGTCCAATCTAGTAGTGATATCCTGAACACTCTGTAGACCCTTCCCTGAAGTATAAACAAAAATTTCTAATCTTTGAGGTCATGGAGATAGCTCAGTAGAATAAGTGCTTGCCTGGTAAGTACAAGGGCCTGAGTTCAATCCCAGGTTCAGGAAAAAAAAAAAAAAAATGGACTCTCCATGCGCCAACAACTGAACTTGTCCCATATCACTCACTATGCTCTATGCTAAAGTTGAAACAGATTAAAGATTTAAATATTAAGATATGAATACAAAATCTGCTAAAATATAGATTTGATGTGACTCATGAAGACATTGTTATAGGACAAGACGTTATGCATGGAGCTCCAGAATCACAAAGAAACAATAAGTGGGATCTAATGTAATTAAAAAGCTTGTACACGGCAAAAGAAATCCTCAACAGAGAGAACAGACAGCCCAGAGTGGGAAAAAATTTACCAACATAATCCAAAAATGTGCATCTAAAATGGATAGACACTTCTAAGATGAAGTAGTAGAAATGACAAAAAAATAAATACATGAAAAAATGTCAACATCAGTGAAATCAAAACTACATTGAGATACTATCTCACTCCAGAATGCCTATGATCAAGAAATCAACCAATAATAAATGCTTGTAGGGCTCTAGCAACAAAGGAGCCCTTCTCCATTGTTGGCGGGGATGTAAACTGGTACAATTTTATAGAAATATGTATATAGAATCATAAAAACTAAAATTAGAGTTTCCATTTGACCCAGTTATTTCCCTTCTTGGCATTCTCCTGAGAGAATTGAAAGCATCATAGTACAGTATAAGCATTCTGTGTTTATACCAGCATGGTTTGTTATAGAAAAATGTCTCAAACAGCACAAATGCCCATCAACCAGTGGATAAAGAGGATATGGGTTTTTATAGAATAGAGTAATACTCTGCCCTGAGATAGGAGAAGTTGATTCTTTACTTCAGAAAATATTAATTCAGGGATTTCTTATTTCAGAGGTTATTTCTGAGTTCCCCTATACCTTTCTACAGTTGTTTCTTTACTTTAGATTCCATTAATTCAGACATTTCAGCTGTGTGATTCCCAATTTCTTCTGTGCTAGTGTCTCTTGCATTTGTTTTGGGTGGGCTCAGGGCTGAGATTGCATTTTGCTCCTTCTCTTTGTTAGTTTGTATATCACTGTCCTCTAACGTTTGGTGTAGAGCTTTGGTGCAGTTATAACCTTAGCACCTACTAAAATTCTCAAACAGTTAAGGCAGTTATAGTTTTTTTTTCTTTTTTAATTTTAATTTTTTATTAGTAAATGTTTGCAGTGCATAATGTAAACATCCCTATGTGGAGTTGATGCATGATCATAAAACATCTTAATTCTTTTTTTTTAATTTTTTTTTCTTTTTATTTTTTTTCCTTTATTTTTATTTTATAGTTATAGTTTTGTATTTGCAGAACTACAGTTAGGAACACTAATAATAGGTAGTGATATTTAGCAGTTGACAAACTTTTGTAACTAATGGGTTTGTATTTTAGTAAGAGAAAGCATTAGATCTGTAGTTATGTGGCCAGTTGTCAGCCCCTGCATTACGTGGTAGTGATGAGCCCCAGGCTCTGTGTGGCCCTGGCTAGTGGCCCCTGGCTTGTGGGCCTGGCTAACTCTTCTGTAGGGACAGCAGTCTCCATGTGCCTGCCCACCTGTAGGCACAATGGTGCTGAACCACATGGCCTGTTAGACAATGGCACCGGTCAGGCTGGCCAGTGTGGATGTCAGCCTCAGCCAGGTGGTCATCGTGGCCTCCAGTGTGATGGTGCTGCTGCCACCCGCTGCCTGGTCACTCTGTCCTATGTGCACATCGTGGCCTCCATCATCCTTTTACACCTTAGACTCCCAGGAGGTCCCCTCGTTAAAACTGGTATTCAGAATCCACCCTCTTCTAGAAGGCCACACCACTCACTGTCAGATGAGGACCAAGGTTTTTAAAAATGAACAATACCAGATTCCTCCATGGTAAAAATATTCTTGTCCTACTTGAATATATCAATAAATGAGCAAGTTCTAGGTATCTTATACCATAAAGTATGAAACCAATAGTTACCCAACTTTGTCCATTTCTAAATTTTGCCTCATGTTATTAGTACTGTTAACTGTACTATTGTATTTAAGACATCATTTCTGTTTCAATCACTTCTACTTTGGGTAATGACACTGACAAGCACTGGGATAATAACATTACCAAAGCTCTACACCTAAAGACAGGAAGACAGTAGTGCTAAACAGAAACCAACATGTCACTCCAAATTAACCAGAAAGGCAGGGTCTCGGGACAAGCACACCCCGAGAAACTCTGACTTCCTTGAAGAAGAATTGTTTCCTAGAGCAACCTTCATATTGGTGGTATAGCTGCCTGCTATCAAAACCTCAGAAGGATTATTACAAAAATCAAGAGTTCTTTCTGAAACAGAAAATGACAAGATGAACATGCAAAGTACAATCTTGGGCTCTCCAGACCACCCTGATCAAGTCCATGAGACAATGGTACACAAGAAACTGGAAGCCACACACATGAAGCTCTCAAATGATTGCAGCTGAAGTAAAGAAACAACACTAGGTGGGGGTAGAGAAAATCAGAGCAGAAATAATTTTCCAGGTTAAAAAAAAAAGGTAACTATAAGGAAAGAATTGCTAAGAATATCTGAAGAAGACATGGATAAAAATAATAGAGGAGCACATAAAAATTATAGAAACAACACAGGAAAGAAAAACAACACATGAAAAAGATTCCAAGAGATATACATTTTTAATGGAAATTAAAATATCCCATTAAAGTTTTGCAAGGGGCCAGGGAGATGGGAAAGTAGAATAAGCACTTGCCTGGCAAGCACAAGGTCCTGAGTTCAATCCCCAGTACCACAAGAATAAATAAATAGGATAGAAAACAATACTCCATGGGTTAAGAACTCAGAAAAATGCGGGGGTAGCTATTTTGCTCATAGACTATGTGGACTTCAAACCAAGAATGATCAAATGAGATAAAGAGGGTCACTATATACTTGTTAGGGGAGAATTTCAAGAGAAAGACACAGCAGTCATATATATGTATGCATCAAATATGGGAGCACAAAAGTGTATTAAGACAAATTTGAAAGGACATGAAAAATCAGATAACCAATAACACAATCTTAACAGGAGACCTTAACACTCCATTGTTTCAAAGAAACAAAAATAAACTATCAAAGAGGGAGCAGAACTGAACCAAATCTTCGACCAAATGGAGTTACACACATTTCCAGAGTGTTCCACCCAGCAGCTGAATGCACATTCTTTTTGGCTGCACATGGGACATCCTCTGAATTAGATCACACACTAGTCTACAAAACACACTTAAGTAAATACAAGAGAATTGAAATTCTTCCATGCATATTATCTCAGTATAGTGCAGTGAAACAGAAAATTAATGACAAAAAACTGTTAAAGCCCCCATAAACACATGCATTAACACCATTCTGAACACGACATTAACACCATCCTGAACTACCAATGGGCCACTGGTGAAATTAAAAAAGAAATTAAATAATGCCTACAATCCAACAAAAATTCAAACACAATTTACCAGAATTTGGGGGATGAAATGTTGACAGTCATTCTCAGAGGCACTTATGGCAGTGAACCTCCACATTAGGAAAACAGAACAAGAATAAAGAAGTACCCTAGTGTTACACCTCTGGTTTCCAGAAAATAAAAAGAGAAAATGAAATCCTAAGCCCAAAGAAGGGAGGAAATTATATAGATCAGAGCAGAAACTAATGCAATTGAGGCACAGAAAATATTACAGGGAATTAATGAATCAAAGAGTTGGTTCTTTGAGAGATTACATAAAATAAACCCAAAGCCAACCTCATGAAAAAAAAGAAAAAGAATTGTAATTCAAGCCACAAAGAATGAAATTACTAAAAACAGTAAATACTCAGATCATCATCAAATACCTACTTCAAAACTCAGTACTCTCATAGGATGGAAAACAGAAGAAATACTCAGATTCCTAGATGTGCACAAATTACCAAAGTTGAATGAAGATATAAAAATTCTTAACAATCCAGTATCAGTTAATGCAATAGAAAATGTAATTTAAAAAAACTTACCAATAAAGAAAAGCTCAGTTCCTGATGGATTCACAGCTGAATTCTGCAAGAAATTAGAGAACATTTAATGCCAGTACTCTTCAAACCCTTCAATGAAATTGAAAAAGGAAGCAGTTTTCCCAAACTCATTTCTGGAGGCAAGCATTATTTTGATATTCAAAACATACAAAGACCCAACCATAGAAAGAGGACTACTGGCCAACCCTCTAAGGAACTTAAATGCAAAAATACCCAATAAAATGCTATCAAGTAGAATGTAGCAAACCATCAGGAAGATTATGCAACATGCCTAGGGGGATTCATCCCAGCAGTGGTTCAACCCACACAAATCTATAAATGTAATACACCATATCAGGCCTGGCGAAATAGCTCGCCAGCCTAAGCACCTGCTTAGCCAAGTACAGGGACTGGAGTTTGATCCCTGCTCCCACACACCATGCTGGCCCTGGCCCTGAGTGTGCTGAGCCAGCCACCTAGACCAGGCATGGTGGTGCACGCCTATAATCCCAGTGCTGGGGAGGCTAAAAACAGGAGGATCTCTATGAGACCAAGCTGCATAGTGAGACCCTGTACCAAATACATCAATAAAAATAAAATATCAACAGAGCCAAAAACAAAAAGCACATGATACTCTCAATAGATGCAGGAAAGCTTTTGCCAACAAACAATACTCATTCATGAAAAAAAAAAAACCTACACAAAATCAAAATAGATGGTCTTTGCCTCAACTTGATAAAGTCCATCTTTGATAGAACAACAGACAACTTCATTCCATATGCATAAAAACAGAAAGCTTTCACTCTCCAATCTGGTGCGAGACAAAGACAGCCACAAACACCACCCTATTCAGTGCAGTTCTGGCAACACTAGCCAGAGCCATGCGACAAGAGCCGGAAATGAAAGGAATAAGAATTGGAGAGGAACAAACTGAATTATCATTATTTACCAGTAACATAATACTCTACTTGGAAGGACCAAAAGAATCACCTGATTCCTAGAATAAACAAAATCAGTAACATAACAGGATACAAAGTCAACACTCCAAAATCAATAGCGTTCCTGTACAAACGCACTGAGAGAAATGAGAAAAACACCCTTCACAATAGCATCCAAAAAACTGAAATACTTAGAAGTTAATCTAACAAAGTAAAAGAGCTAGACAATAAAAATTACAATATTCTGAAACAATTGAAGAGGATTTCAGAAAGTGGAAAGATATTCCTCACTCATGGATAGGAAGAACCAACACTGTGAAAACAGCTATCACCTTAATTTAAGCCTATTACAGAGATTTAACACAATCATGATCAAAATACCATCAGCATACCTCACAGGTCTAGTGAACACATTCTTAAAATTCATTTCAAATGAGAAGTGGCCTAAAATAGCAAAGGCAATGCTGGCCAAAAAGGCAAGGCAGGAAGCATTAAAATCTATGACTTGAATTTACACTATAAAGCTACTGTGGTAAAATCAGGATGGTACTGAAAAAAAACCTTGACCCCAGGACCAGTGGAATGGATTATAAGATGAAGACACAATTGCAGACACAGTCAACCACTTTATCTTTGACAAAGTCACTGAACACACTCACTGGAAGAAGGATAGTATATTTCATAAGTGGTACTGGAAAAATTTGAAGACAACACTACACAATGTAACAACCATTGTTAAATTCCAGTCATTTTGTTTAGTGAACTTCTGTATACTTCCTATTTTTTTTTTTTTTTTACTATTTCATATTCTTTTTTTGTTTGTTTTTTGGTACCAGGAATTGAACTCAGAGCCTTAGGTTTGCCAGGCAGGAGCATAAGCCACTGAGCTCTCCCCCCAGCCCCTGAACTTGTTTCAAACTCTTAAACAAAAAACAATTCAGATATCGTTTCTCATTCATTATGATAGCTACAGTAAAAATCAGCCAACCACGACAAGTAGGAAATAAATTCTGGCAAGACTGAGAACAGGTACAGCCACTGTGGAAACTAATACGGGGTTCCTCCAGAAATAAGAAACAGAATGACGAGCAACTCCTCCTCACTATGTTCCTAAAAGAACTACAGTAGGTGACTCAGATGGATAGGAGTAGACAGAAACTAAGAGAAACATCATTATCCATGATAGTAAGTGGGAAGAAAACCTATGCTCTATCAGTGGACAACTGAGGAGCGAATATGACTGCAATATTTTTCATATATATGTAATATATATATATATATATATATATATATATATATATACACACGTACATAGTAATTATGTGTATATGCACACACATGCACAATAGTTAAGATAGTATAAATAAAAGATAAAAAATAAAGTATAATCGCAGAATTCAGTCAGTTTGGAACAAGAGTGATTAAGCATACAGGCGTGGTCTCCGCCACTTCCACCCTCTGCCCGGCCTCTGTCCCTGGCCCAGCCCACCACCAGCTCTTCACACCCACCAGCTACTCCGCCCAGACAGAGGGCAGGAACAGAGATAAGAAATAAGCAGATTCGACCTTGTGCCATCATTTTTCACCTCTTCCTCTTCCCGCCATAAAGGGCGGCCAGGGAGGGAAGGCAAGCAGGGGAGCGAGCTGCGCCCACCTCATGGGGCTGCAAGGAGCACGACCCCAATCTGCCCTGCGCTCGTCCACTGCAACGGTGGATGCATTTTGGAGGCAGCATTTGCGGCTCACTGCAGCTCTGCGGAGACCTCCCTTGGGCACAAACATTTCTCAGTGTGGCTTCCCCCATGGCTGGGGATGACTGTGCATGTGGCCAAGCCTTCGATGGGTCCGAGCAGCTTCCTGAGAAGGTTCCACTGCTCTTAGGGAGCATGGGGAGGCCCTGAGAAGGAGCTGGGGAAGCTCACACTGCAATGGGAACCCTGACCAGCTGGTGCCTGGGTGGCCCTGGGTGAGTCCTCTCACTGGATGCACCCCTCCGCCTCCGAGAGCCCACAGGAAACCCCTCCCAGCACCGCCCTCCGGAAAGCACGATGTGCGCCCGGCCCCCGGGGCACCTGCATCGGGCACCCCTACCTTGCAGGGATGACCGCCACATTTGGCCTCCTGCTGACCTGGAGCTTCGTTTCCTCGGGCCTGCTGGGCTCAAGTCTGCACCACACCAGCCCTGGAAGTGGCCCTCCTGGTTCCGGGCCAGGTGAGGAGCAGCTCATAGGCGGTCATGGCGATGGGTCTAGGAGGTGGGGTAGACCCAGCAGGCTGAGATCCTGCCCAGCTCCCTCCGGGTCGTGCCTGTGCACTAGCTTGCCTGCTTGGTGCTTCGCACTTTCTACTCCCTAGAGACTTCCCTCCACCCACCAAGGGTCCATAGTTTAGTTTTCTTTAAAATAAAACGGAATATTACTCAGCTAATAAGAGAAAAAAATCGTTGAGGTCAAGAATTGTAAAATAGGAGTCAACCAAATAGCTCAGTGCATTAAAGTACCTGTACACAGAACCAGGGGCTGAGTGTTCAATCCCCGGGCCTGCCATGCAGGCCCTACCCTGGGGACAACTGAGAGGGACATTGAGTCAGGGCATGGTGGCGCAAACCTGTAAGCCCAGCTCTTGGGAGGCTGTAAACAGGAGAATCACTAGGAGTCCCATCTAGTAGTGAGACTCTGAACACTCGGTAGACCCTACAGATAAAAAAGAATTATAAAATGAGAGTATCTGGCAATACTGAGGAAGTAATATTATATAGTGTAAGCACTAGGAAGGATTCTGGGTATCAAGACCTTATTGAAAATGTGTAGTTCCTGGACTAGAAAGTAGGTTCTTTCATTCTGGCTAGGACAGAAGTGTCATTAGACTTGGGGGAGGGGAGTGGTCTAGAACATCTAGGAGTGAAGAGGTTGAAGACTGGGGGTTAAATTACCTGTACGGTTATGGGTTAAGTGGATGATGGGAATGTTAGGAAGGAGACAGAATCTTTGATAACCTTAATAAGAGGATGATGAGAAGCAACTGAAGGACTAGTCAGATAGCTCAGCAGACTAAAGCACCTGCTTAGGCAGATACAGGGGCCGGGGGTTCAATCCCTGGAGTACCATGCCAGCCCTGAGACAGCTATTGAGACTGGGCATGGTGGCGCAAACCGGTAATCCCAGCATTTGGGAGGCTGAAGAGCAAGAAGAATCATTAGGAGTCCAATCTATGTAGTAAGACATATTTTATGTACTAAATACATAAAAAATAAAAATAAAAATGAAAAACTAACAAGTGTTTATGGTCCCGCACGATGGGAATTGATGTGATATGAAGTGCCCATAGCCTGGGAGGAAGATGGAGACGGAGCCCCTTTAGCCTGAACAACAGAAGATGCTTAGAGGAACAGATAGTAGGCCTCAGCTGAGAAAGCCAGCTAGAAGAAAACAAGAATGGCCAAACATTTTCTTTATGAGCTTCACTGTTCACTAACTTTTTCTGAACGGTTTTCTTGTGAAACAATGCTACTGGTCACTTGGGCTCATTTAGCAATGTGCCACTTCTAAAATTGTTGGCACATTTTCATCTTATATTTATCTCTCATTTTATATTGTCAAGAGAGCTGCTTGAATAAGAGACCTTTGCAGATCTTTGAACAGTAAATTATCTTGTAGTAGCTGAAAGAAGAGCGAAAGTGTCACCTCTTAGCTGGTGCTGAAGGCTGTTTAACACTTTATATGGCCTTGGATGACAGTTCCCTATTTCCAGGCAGACACCTAGAAAGGAGAAGGTTAACCCTGCAAGTGCAGGCTAAGGGGTTATCCCAGAGCTGCTGATACGAAATGTTTCAGGTTCACTGATTCGACAAATACACAACAAATGCACTAATTTGCACCTTCGATGTGAGGTGAATTTACTGCTCCGACACAACATTAAAAATCCTTTATCATTTTGGCAGTGCTTTTCCTTGCATTGGTATTTTCTTCTTTTTTTTTTTTTTTTTTTTTTTTTTTTTTTTTTTTTTTTTTTTTTTTTTTTTTTTTTTTTTTTTTTTTTTTTTTTTTTTTTTTTTTTTTTTTTTTTTTTTTTTTTTTTTTTTTTTTGCATTGATATTTTCTTACATTTCACTTTTTCCTATATTTACTTCTTATGGGCGGGGAGTTTGGGGCACAGTCTCTTGCACTGCTGCGAGGGTGGTGAGGTCTGGGGAGGTAGCTGAGGCAGCTACTGTTCAGCCACGGAGGGGGTCGGTTTCACAGAGAAGGGGGACACGTGGAATCATTATCTCCCTAAGGGGGAGCCATGGTACTTTTCTAGGAGAATCAAAATAGCGATCTCATAGTAGTTCTGCTATTCTTTTTTTTTTTTTTTTTGGCAGAACCAGTGTTTGAACTCAGGCCCTCACACTTGCCAGGGAAGTGATATTCCACTGAGCCATCTCCCCAGCCCCAGTTCTGCTATTCTAACAGTAGAGGGCTGAACAAATGAGAGGAGGCAAATAAAAAAAAAAAAAAAAAAGGCATCACACTGTGGAAGGGAAAAGAAACTCAAAAGGAACTTAACTGGAGGCTGAACTGAGGCCCAATCCCAAGCATTATTTCATGCTGGAGAAGTCAAAGAGGGAGAAGAGGACTTGGAAATGGACACCATTCTATTTTATCATCACCTGGAGGAGGCAGATAGAGGGCCCATGGGGTTCCAGTTTAGGAGAGAGTTAATGGGTGCAGGACCAGGCAGTGGACAGAGAGAAAACGGGTGAAGAGGGAGAGGATGGAAGGAGGCCTCTGCTGGCAGAGGAGGAGAAGGAGGAGAAGCCCAGCGGTGAGGGGCCCATGGAGGTGTGGGGCAGAGTCAGCAGGATGCAATTCAGGTTCAAGGACAGAATTAGAGTAAATCCACACAGATAAGGTGAAGGCGGACAGCTTGGGAAGGGGAACAGGCTGGGCAGCAAGCTGACCGGGAGAGGAAAGAGAGCCCACGCGTCAGTCACGATCACAGACCACTCGCAACTACAACAGAGGAGGGTGTGTAAGCGCCAGATGCCAACAGTCTAAGGACTGCTTAGGTTATTGATTAGCAACTGTGTGACAAAAGGCAGGCAGCTATTTTAAGTGCATGTCTCTGCTCCTGCATGGAGGATTTTGAAGCTTTTCATGACCCAGAAAAAAAAAGGCAAGGCTTTGAGTGGTTGGAGGCCAAGTAGAGTGGGTGAGACCTTCACAAAAAGGGAGCACAAGAGGAAGTGGGGTCTCCCATCTGTCAGCATTGTCACAGTCACCGTGGCCACCAGCTGGAGACCTGCATCCTGCATAAGCTGAAGGGTCAGGCCAAAGGGACAGTTTTCCCCAAGCTGGAAAGGACCAAGCCAGCGCTAGGATTGTCATCCCCGTGGCCGTGGAGGCAGCGGCCACCCTCGGCCCCCTGCCGACTCGCTGGCCTCGTCACTTGGAAGAGTGGAATCAGTTTTCCCAGTCACTGCTGGAGAGGGAAGCAGCCCTTGACTTCTGCTGACCCGATGGAGCTACTGGACTTGCAGGGCAGCCAGCTGGTCCTGCCCAGCCTTTTCTCATACAGCTTTAAAACTTTACTACTTTTATTTAAAAATGAAGAGGATGGGAGAGAAGCAGCCCCCAGCCATGTTGTACTTCGGTGGGGCGGCTCATCCGCAGTTCCTGGGGCTCCGGAGCCTGGTCTCCTGAGGTCTCCCTTGGGGACCTGTCCACAGGCTGCTGTGCACGAGCATTTGGAGCCTAATGCACTAGCCGAGTGTCTTTCAAGAAGGCTGCTGCAGGCCACGTGGTCCGTCTGGTGTAGCCCATGGCCTGCTCTGGGAGGCCTCCTCCCTGGGGCTGCCTGACGCCCCCATGGAGAAGGGCACCATCATCCAGTGTGCCCCAGACTCCACGGGGAGGCTGCCCCCAAGGCCCGGTCCCACCTGCCTCTGGGTAGGCTTACTCGCCTCACCTCAAAGAGCCTGGGGGTGCATGGTGCTGGGGCCTGGCAGGGTGCTCTGCTGGGGGACCGCACTGTCACACTGTTGGGCTCAGGGCTTGCAGCCACTCTAGGTGTTTGCAGTTGGGTTCCACCTAGGTAACCCCTTCCTACCCAGAACCATTGGTGGGGCTTACCTGGAGTCCTCTGCCAAAATCCCAAGGCAGAACCCAAGGGTCCAAGACTCTTTCCACCAAGCTCATGTTCCCTTCTCTATAGGAACGTCTGTCTGTCCTTTGCCCAGCTTCCCACCCTTCTTCCAAAGGCCGCGTTTCATCGTTCCTGGATCACTACAGTGAAGCATTACACTTGTCCAGCTCCATACTGGCCTCGGCTTGCTGAAAGAAAACTTTGTATTTTGTGAGGCATAGATTCTATATTGTAACGACGTCCTACGCAAACAGAAAAATAATGAAATTGTAAATTTTATTGTTTTAACATGTATTCATGATTAATGACATTTACATTTTGAAATAAAGGTTATGATTCATAAAAAAAAGAAGAAAAAAATCAAACTACTTCTGGGGAGACTTAGTAACTCCTCCAAATCCTAGGACAGGAATCCAAGCCAGGATCTCTGTTTGAAGGTCAAGCAGGAATACACAGCAAGTTTCAGGATGGCCGGAATGTATACTGAGACCCTTTCTTCTTTTTAATTCCTTACCTGAGGAACAGAAATATGAAAATAAAATAACAAAATGGCAACAATCATGTTGGTTTACAGATTGCAACAAATGTTCTGAATATGAAGAACTATTTTGTATCCTGAAGAAGGGAAGGTCACCAAGCCCTGCGAGCACAGTAGGGGGCTCTGGTTGAATACAACTCTGATGCAATTATTAGAATTCTGCCAAAGGGGGCAGGCTCTAATGTGTCAGATACAACAAAAAGTGTAAGGATTTATAGTCTACTGAGCACAGTAGAAACACACAGGTAGCAGGTCAGTTCTGCTTTGATCAGTGCCAAAACCCTTTCAAAGACCTTAGAATTTGTTCTCTGAGAACAAAGTTTTTCCCTAGCAGATAAAATATTTGGAAAACGGTAGGATCTCTAGGGCTGGTGAGGTTTTCATTAAGCAAATATCATGCCTGTGGCATTCTGGAGCTCAGCAGCTGTATCACCTCCTCCCTCGCCATCCACTCTGAAGTGAGGACTGTCACGTGATATAACTCAGCCCCAGTGTAAATCCATCTGACTCTGATGAAGCTACTCAGAAGGACAAAAACCATCCCTTGAAATTTTATCTATACAATGGCAAGCCAGCCCACAATTACAGCCCTTCTTTCTTTAATATAAACACACTATTGTTATCCCTCAAATATTAAAGTAATATGGAAAATAATGAAAGCTGAATCAAGAGACATATCTAGGAACACAGAGTAATAAATTAAAACACAAAAAGTATGTAGGTCTTGTGTTTTCACACTAAAAGGGAAAATAGGGTATGTGTTTACCCAGTTGTCTACAAATAGCTAAAAATTAAATATTTTAAATAAAAACTTATAGGGCTGGCCTGATAGCTCAGAGGACTAACGCGCCTACTTAGGTGGGGCACAGTGGCCTGGGTTCCATCCCTGGTGTGCCATGCTTGTTCTACCAGCAGGGCATGCTGAGAAAGTGATTGAGCCTGGGTGTGGTGGGGTGTGCCTGCAATCCCAGCTCTTAGGCTAAAGACAGGAGAATCACTACGAGTAGATCTATGTAAGGAGACCCTGTATACACTGTCCTAAACACAGAAGAAGAGGAAAAAAAAACCTTTTATGATCAGAAGTCTTCTTATTTAACACAGGATCTACAGGGTCTCACTACATAGCTCAGACTCATAGCGATACTCCTGTTTTCAGCCTCCCAAGTGCGCACGCCACCGTGGCCAGTCTCACTGTTTCAGAGCACCCCAGGGGCAGGGCCAGCAGAGCATACCAGGGATCAAACACGGGTCCCTGAGCTTTGCCTAAGCAAGTGCTTCAGTCCACTGAACTATCTGGCTGGCCCCAGAACTTTTAAAATAGCAGAGAAGAAACAACCAGGAGATGGTTGATACGATCACACTGACTTCCTGCCAGCAGGCAATGTCCAGACTGTGGCCTAAAGAGAAGGAATCCAGAGGGCCTGGAAAGGTCGCTCAGTTGAGGATGTGGAGATGGAGTTTGAGGATAAAGAGAAGGGCAGAGCCCCAGGGAAGAGTTAGCTACACAGAGCAAAGGTGCTTGGGTGGGGCTTTGAGTATTCCCTAAATGTCTGTCTGTATGTGAGTGCAGAGGCCCCACAAAACTGGAAAACAAGCAGCTATTTTATTTTGTCTTTTTGAGACAGGGTCTTGTTATGCAGTTCAGGCTGGTCCTGGGCTCACTTTAGAACCCATGCTGGTCTTGAACTCACGGTGATCCTCCTGCCTCAGTCTTCTGAGTACCCAGAGCCTGTGCTACATAACAATTTTAAGGCCAGCCTCAACATAGCAAGACCCTGTCTCAAGAAAATTAAATATGTATTTTTTTTAAAAAAATAGCTTCTTGAGTATTCTCTTTATTTTTTACCCATATTTCCATAAATTAGGAAAGAGACTTTGAAATATGAAAATAAATAAAAACCCTAAAAGTATCAAATGACAAATGAGCTGGAGAATCCTCACCATTTTGCATAAGAAATTATTTGTTTGTACAGTGGCAAATTTTTAGCTCCCTGAAATCTAAGAAACTACAGTATGAAATATGAAAAACCCATAATGCTAAAAAGTAGAAATATTTGATCACTGTTCAAATATAAAGCAGATATACTTATATACATAAGTATCCTCATTTCTTCTATTGATTCTTGTATCTTATGTGATTTTCTTAGGATTGAATTAAGAGTCCTAGAAATCATTTATGTGTGCTTTAAATATTTCCCTGCATCTGTGGAGTTTCTTTCCACCCAAGTATTGGCTTTGGAGCACAAACCTTTTAGTTGACGGAACCCTCTTTATTGTTGCTGCAGGCCTTGCTTTTGCTGTCATATCTAAGATGCACTGCCAGGTCAATATCAAGAACATTTCCGCTATGATTCTTTATCAGAGTTCTACAGTTGCAGATCCTTCATGTACATCTTTTGACCATTTTGAGTGGATCTGTGCATGTAGTGCAGGTGGGCGTTGTCTCACTATTCCACATGGGAATATCCAATTTCCTGAACATGACATATTAGGGACTCCTTTCCTCATTGGCTATTCTTGGTACCCTAATAATGGTCAGTCAACTGTTGGTGTATAGACTTATTCCTGAGCTCTCTAGGCGGTGCTGTTGGTCTATGTATTTATCATTATGCCAGGGTTTCCATATTTTCATTCTGTTGAGTCAGACCTGGAAATTTATTGTGTGTGTGTGTGTGTGTGTGTGTGTGTGTGTGTGTCTCCTATTTTCTTGTAGCCCTGTTTCTTGTTTCTCTGGATGTCTACCTATGCCTGCACATCTGAAGTAGTACTCACCTTCTGGACTCTTAGCCGACCAACTTCAGTGGGAACAAGCATAGTCATACTGGGTGGACACACACCAGCTCTGGCTCTGGCGGGAGCACCATGGAACTGCAGCTCCAGGGCAAAGCCATGGCTCTGTCTTCCCATCAGAGGGCATCATAGGACGTGGAGCCTGGGCAGCTCTTCAGCTTGGTCCTGTCTAGCAAGACCGCAGAGATGCTCCAGATGGGAACAGCTGCAGGCATCCCTGATGATGCGGGCTGCTGGAGTCCGTGCTGAAGGCTGCTGGCCACCTGCCACTGGTTCTCTTCACGTGTGGGGGCAGGTGGCACCTGAGGGCTCCCCACTTGACATCGAGCTGTGACAAGCAGTAGAAAGGGTCGATATAGAAGAAATGCTGTCTGTGCTTTTCTAGGTTGCTGTCTCACTTTCTGCATTCTCTTAGACTGTTGCACACCCTGTATTGTACTCTAGCCTTCTCCTACGACTATAATGGGCCCAGGGGTAGTGCTTAAACTGCTCTTTTTGTAGCAAGATGTGAACTTGCTACAAAACACTCAGTTTGCCAGCTTGTTCTAAAAATATCTTCCTCGATATCTTTTCAAGTTCATCTATCTATTCAAATAATTTGTTCACTAGTTAAATTTTTTCTGTTTAACACTTTCTAAACATTTATGTTATGGTTTGTGTCTAGTTGCCCCCCCCCAGTACCTCATGTAGTCATGGGGTGGGGACTTCTAGAGTTTGTGATTAACTCATGGTCCACCAGGATTATGTGTGATCCAAGAGTGGGATTATGGGTCTTAGTACTGCTGGGACTATGGGTGTAAGTACTTCCCCCAGCCTGGGGCAGAGAGTCTGCATGTAATATAAGACACAGAGAGACAGATTTTCTGTAGCCATTCCTTTTTGTTGTTGCTGTTCAGCCACCATGAGCTGCTGCCCTCTGCCATATGCCCCTCTGCCTTGGAGCCAGCTGAGTATGGACTGAAACCTTCAGTAACTGTGAGCTAAATAAACGTTTCCTTCCTTCATTTTGGGTGTTGGGTATTTGTCCCAGCAATGAGAGAAGTGTAACTAAGACAGTCTAACACTTATTTCAAATGGTAATGTATCCTTTCCAATAATGACAATCATGAAATGCTCAACAGAGGAAATTAAGAGTAATATTCTCAATGCTGCTACCATAACAGCATAAATGTACAAATTATCCCTTCATTTGCAAAGAGGACTTGGACCGATTGTCAGAGGTTCAAATCCCCAATATACAATGACATGTACTTCTGCTCACTTGTTCAGTCATCTCTTCAGCACTTAGAATAACCAATTCAATGTGAACTCCACCTCAATAACCATTATGCATTGTCATATGTATGTTATGTTGTATTATTTTGGGAATAATTACAAGAAAATGTCAAAGTACATGCTCAATACTGTTTCCAACTTTTCTATCTGTTGCTGGTTGAATCCATGGGTGCACAACCCATCGATATGCAGGCTCTGTCTGTGCTGAATAGTTCACAATAAAAGAGAATCCCACTGAAGGAGGGTGACTCTGCATTTTTCTCATTGTCGTGGTGCATGCTTCTCCTATCTTCTAATCAACTCATTTTCCATTAAACAAATGGAAAGCTCTTATAAGTTATGATTGTAAAATATGGTGAATATTTAAGGAAAGGTCTACAAGGCATTCAGGGTCTTGCTACCAGATTGGACTCTTAGTGATCCACCTATTTGCAGCCTCCCAAGAGCTGGGATCACAGGCGTGTGCCACCATGCCATCTCAATTGCTGTCCCGATGTGCCCCTGGGGGTGGGGCAGGCACAGCAGGCCTGGGGATGGAAACACGGACCCCTGCACCTGCTTGCAAGCACTCTAATCAACTGAGCCATTTGGCTAGCCCCGAATGTTTAAATTTTTAAAAATCAATCCAGTAAGACAATCTGCCTAAAAACAGCTTTCCTTTGGTCTTCCTTTGCTATCATTCTTGCAACTTCTGGAAGTTTTATTTTGTGAGTGTTTTTAATTGGATTGTTGTGACTCCATGATGTCTTTAATGGATTCAAAACATTTGTGCTCATAGATATTTTGACTTTGAAGAAGAATCACAAATTATACAGTGCCACATCATCAGGAAATAAGCTTGATGAAGATGACCAACCCTCAGAATTGTGAGAGGCTATCCTATTCTTCGGTCAAACAGCACTCAGCAACAGCATTAACTGTGTGTGTGTGTGTGTGTGTTTTACACTGTATTTTTTAATCAAGCCTCATGAAGGCATTCAGGAAAGAGAACTTCCTGAAGGGCTCCTTCAAAAAGTGGCAAAACGTCTATTTGGTTCAATGTGCTGCCTGCTACAGAAATCTTTTCTAGTTCAAGAAAGTTCCATTAAATTTAACTGTTTGTCTTTGCTCCTAGTTACGGCCACCCAGGAACCAACTGTATGGGGGGTCTCACAGCTCCCGCTGGCATTTGGGGGTCTCGCAGCTCCCCCTGGCATTTGGGGTCTCACAGCTCCATTTTTGATTACACTTTAGCCTCCAGGAGGAAGCACTGAGCTGAGGTGCCTCATACCTGGCTCATGACGTCAGAAAATGCAGTTTGGTGACAGGAAACGACTTGACTGAGTCACAGGCCTGGAGCTGCTATTAGGAAACCAAACATTCCCTCCTACCCAGACCCATTCACAACACAGCACAAGCTACTACCTGTCCTGAGAGGGGGAAATATATTTTATTGGGAATCAGGAGGCGTCTCCATGGAAAGATGCTGCCCCTTAGGTTGTCTTGTGTGAGACAGAGCAGGAATGCTCTACTTCAGAAAAGATGTGAGAAGCCCGATGTGGCTGATTGGGGAACACACTTCTCTGAAGAGCAGTGCCTGAGATAGTGAACAGGGAGGTCTGAGGCTCCCGCCCCCATGGGCCTGCTGGGGAGCTGCCTAGTTAGGGTTCCTGGATCCTAGATGGGTTGGCAGGGTGGCTTGCGCTGTCTGTATTCAATCTTCCATTCATCGGATGGCTGTGGCACTTGGGCCCAGCCAGCTGCCCACAGGCCATGTGCTCATCATTCTCATCTGCTGCGGGAGGAAGCACTCTCGTGGTAGGAGGAGCTCCTATCTAGTGTGTTTTGAGGATGAAAATGTGTTCTGTGGTCTCAATTTCTTCCTCAGGATGCATCCAACAGTGGTGCTGAGCTCCTGGACTCCAACATTCTTGCTGTCCATGAAGAGTCTGCTGCTTGAACCTCACTGCTGACTTTGGGTAGTGGCAGCTGAGGGCTTGGCTTTCTCTGGGGACTCTGGATCTGCTCTGTCTTTGATGGACAAAGCGTGCTGCCAAAGATTCCTTGCATTGTTCACGATGGTGTTTTCTGAAGGTGCTGGTTTCTTCTCTGACAGGAACAGACTTGCTCCTGATGGTGTCTCTCATTTCCTTCACTGGACAAGGGACAATTAGTCCTGTGAACCCCCTTCCCTCCTACATATCTGTCTTCCATCCATCCTAGCTTGGACCTCACACATCTGGCTCTCTTCTCAGTTAAAACAAACATGTTGCTCTTGCTCAACCTCAGCCCCTGGGTTGCGGGCATCCTGGGGTCCTTTTGTTCTGGGCTCATCCTGGCCCTGACTAGGAGGTCATATACTCTTGGGAAAGTTGATGGACTTCTAGTGATCCTTCTCCAGCAGCTCCCAAAGTCCTCCCCACCCTCAGTTTGGCCAAGCATGCTGCTCTTCATCTTGAGTTGATACTGGAATTTAGAGATCCTGAGCTCCTTTTGTGCCTGGCTCATCCTGGCCCTCACTGGGAGGTCACAGCTGCCTTGACATGATGTGTTGCTTCCAGACACTCCTCAGGCCCTGGATTCACCAAGGAGCATCTCTGAGGGACAGTGCTGAGGGAACTTACCAAAGGCAAAGTCTTGCAGGAGGACCCCAGTGGCTGATCTTGAGTCTTGTCTATGGACTCTACCTCTGTACCCAAGCATGAGTCTACTGGGTCATGAGAAATGAATTCTGGGCACAGGGAGGCTTTTATTGGAACCCAGAGATGTGAACCTCCTCAGCCTCTCATTAGGATTTTGGCAGGCTGACCTCACTCTGGTGTCGTTGGTCACTGCCCAGCCAAAAAGCTTCTGCTCCTCAGTCTCTACTGCCTGCTTGATATAGATGGCACTTGTGTATGGAGATCTTACATTCATCTCCCTTGCTGACACACTGTGGGAAGGGTCTGGGGAGACCACTCCTCTCTCCTGGGGCTCAAACCTGCCCATTCTGTGGATTGGACTTGGATCACAGCTGCCTCTGCCAGGCATGGGGACAGTGTGGAGAGCCAGGATCTGCCCTCCGGGCAGTGCATGTGCGGCAGCGAGGTCCGGCTGCTCTCTTCCAACTGGTGCAGCCTCTGGGGGTCTACATTTGTCACCAGAGAGAGTCTTTATCTGGTATTTCAGTGAGTGACCCACAAGAGGACCCTGTGCCAGGAGTGCTTGTACTTTCTCTCTTGTTGTTTTCTGAGATTGTTCACTAAGGAAATTTTATTTGCCCAAGTGTAGCCAGCTTTGAACTTACCAGAGGCTGAGGAGGAAGAGGCAGCCTGTGGGTGCCAGGAGGCTTGAGCCTTTCTCATGTTGAACATACGCATGTCTTTGATCACCTGAAAGGCTAAACCCTAACTGAGCCTCTCCCAGAACTTTTCTTATGCACTTCCAAAATCTGTTGAGTCCCCAGGCCAAGGAAGGAGACCTCCTGGGTGTGCCCGCCAAGGGCCTGATCCTTCAAAGTTGGTTAAGTCCTGGTTTCCAGGGGGAATATTTGAGTTTCCAGAAGTCACAGGTGTGATCTAAACTAAGGGTGGTGTGATGCGCACAACACCCTTAGGGACTTTGCCCACGTCTTCTCATCCTTCCCATCTGCATAGACTCCCATGTCACTTTCTAGGTTCTTCTTCTCTGTACTGCTTAGCAAATCACTTTGGAAGAGTGCCAACCCTTTGTTTAAGGATGCGGCCTCAGAGATGGGCTCTGCATCATTCATTAGAGAGTTTTCTAGAACCCTAAACAGATTGGGGGGGCATCTTTCATTGGTTATGGCTTGAGTATTTCCCTACCTGAGATATTTCTGGTTGTCCTAAACATCTTTTTAGAATCATGCAGCTGCTTTTCTGCAAAATCACTGTGGTCTGGAAATGCCCACGATTTTCCTTTGTCTGCCTTATACCTGGGCCTTTTTCCCTGTCCAGACCAGGATAGTCCTGTTTGTGGAGCACACACATGAATCTTTTTTGAAAGTGTTTCTCCAGCTGTTCCTGGAGCTAAGAGTAGGTCATATCCCATTGGAGCTTGACAGAGGACTTGTTTTCCTGGCTGTCCCCTTGTTCACCAACAGGTTGACCAAAGACTTTCTCCTATCTTTTAACCATAGGAGCTAGCACTCTAGTTTGATTCCTTTAAAAAAATTTTGTGGAAGTTTGATTGTAGATGAAATGCAATATATCACCCTCTTCGTTTGTAGGTCTAGAGATTTCCTGAACCCCAACTAGAGGTGAATGGCAAGAGAAGGAACACGCCTTTGCATCTGTTTCTGAAATACAACTGGAGGCTGGGATGAAGCAAAGTTGAAAGTTTCACATTTGACCGCATGGTGGACCAAGCGCCAGTCAGAAAAGAGTTGAGAGCATTAGCTTGACTGTCTTCCTGGATATAATTACAAAGTCCATTGAACAAAATGGGAGAAATCCCTAGTGAGGAACTGGTAATCTGATACTATCCACCAGGGACAAATTTGGTAGAATTGGGAGACCCCAGAAAAACTGACTTGCATGTGGTCCTTCAAGACCTTGGGGGTAGAAAAGCTGTAGTGAAACTAGAAGGTGCTCTGCTTCTCTTTGAATTTGCCAGAAGGATTGTAGAGAGATGGGCTTCTGTTCTTTGCCCAGAGATATGAACATATTCTCCACAGAACAATGGGGGATAATCTTACCCTCATCTTACAGACCTTCAGTTCTACCTTCCTGGTGATTAGTACTTCCAGAACCTTCTGGACATCAGGATTGAAGAAATGGGAACTCCCATTCTATACTTGGCTGTTGTATGTGGGGGTCAGAAATGATGCCTCTGGAAATGGGGGGATTAGGACATTTCCCTAAACTAGAACCACACAAGGCTCTCAAAGAGCACCTGACCCTGGGAGAGGTCTGATATTGGATAGGCTGAGTTAAGATAGCCTGAGGAACCAAGAAGTGAAATTGCTGTGACAGGGGAAAGCAAGGAGTGGTTGTTGGGTTGAGAACAGTTCTGAGGGACAGGGCATGGTAATGAAACCTGCAGAGGAAGAGCCAGACTGGATTCTGGCTGAGGTAATGGGGAGGCCACAGGACTAGGAGAATATGATAGAGAAGAGGGAAGCGAATGTGATGCAGGTGGAAGGTTTCCTATATGAAGTGAAGGCTCTGGTAGGGAACAGGCTCTCAGAGGTGCCTGTGACCCAAGAGAAGCTTAGTCTTTAGACCTGGTGACAAGGTTGAGATCAGAGGTGGTAGGTGTTCAGTCACAGCAGCTTGGGTGATACTGTATATACAGTACCTGAGCTCCTGCATATACAGGTGAGAATGTCTTATCCAGGCCATCTCTTAGGATCTAGTAAAATTTGCTACCATGAAGCAGATTCCCCAGATGACTGAAGAAGACAAAAGGCACAAGCTACCTCCCTCAGTGGACTAAGAAGGAAGGTCAGCCAGGAAGGTGGGGACATGCTTCTGGTGGCCCCACCCTGATTCTACAAAGTCCTTGCACCCACAGTGCTAGTCACCCCCCAACACCGTCCTGCATGCCTCCCATCTCCTCCCAGCCCCTCTGCTCACATTATAGCCCCTGGTACAGAGGAGACAAGGAGAGATGAGAGAAGTGTCTCCCCTAGGTAGAAATGAAGCCAGGCCCTCTCCTTCCTCACAGCAGTTTCTAGGAGCTGGATAGGGGTGACAGGAAGGGTTACAGGGGTGAAGGTACAGGTCAGGGATCCCACAGGAGGCTGAGGGCAGCGTCTCTTTGGGGAAATCTAGGAAACCCAACCATGGAGACCATGCAACACTGTCCAGAGCTGTGCAGCCAGTGTCACAAATACCAGGTCACACCGAGAGGCAGCACTTTGTTGTTTACAAAGTGCCCCCATCTCCATGCACCTCCATGTCCTTCACAACCTTCTTGTAGAGGGCAGTGGACAGACCACGTCAAAGGTGCCTGTGCCACAGTGAAGTAAAGCAGGTGTCTGCAGTTGCCCCCGGAGTTCCCATGGTGAAATGAAGGCAGGACTGGTACACGCAAACCCACCCGCTTCTCCTGGACACTACCCACCCCTAGGATTTCACCATGTGGTACTGAGAGATGACAGAGAAAGATAGGCCTGGGTCCAATTTTCTCCCTTCTCCCTGGACAATGCTATGGAGTCTTCAAAGAAGATACTGTTCCAGATGAGCCAATGCATTTATAAAGTGGATTATGCTGACTCCGTTTGGAAAACACAGTTTTGTTTTTTTTTAGCAAGCCCTCCTGTGCAGCTCTTCCCACAGCATGGTGTCCATGCCCAGAAAGCAGAGGGATCTGCAGGGGCATCTCAGCTGCCCAGGAGGATTCTGCTTCCTGAGGACAGAGGTGACTCTGGGCTCTGTGGGGAGACTCTCTCAGCCTCAACACTGCCATAGATCATCCCAACACTTAGAAAAGGCTTGGAGAGAGGAACTTGGCCCACGAAGGGGCCGTAGGACCCCCTGCTCTGGGCCTGTGCCACGCAGAAGGCTCCAACTCTCTTGAGAATCCAGTGTTTGGTCACTGAAATACAGTCTGATTGCACAGTGTCTGATTTCTCAGAATTAAATTGTTTCCTCAAAAAGAAAAAAAAAAAATGATGTTCTCATCTTGCCTGTGACTTCCACTCTCAAGTTTCCCTCCCCTTGACTTGGAAAAGCAGTAGAGAGAAGGGGAGAGGAGAGAGAATTAGGTGTCGTTTGGCCTGGCCTAGAGTGTGCTTACATTTCTGGAACTTTTTTTCATTCTCAGTGGCAGTGGGGCTGGCCATGGAGAACTACCCAGGAGGAAGGGCTGCAACAGGAAGAAGATCCCAGCCCACAGGAGAAGACGAGGATCATATCCATCGCCCACGCGCTGAAGCTGAGCTTCAGCCATGTGGCGCTAACAATCTTCAAAACAGAGAAGATTCTCCATCAGCCAAAGTGCATTGTTGCCCTCAGGCAGCCGAGCCTTGAGTGTGTCCTGGGAGAGCAGGGGGAGGCCACAGGCCCCGTCACAGAACCCCACTGTCGTCATCAAAACCCACCATGCCAGCAACTTGCCCAGGCCCTTGGAGAGGTAACAAGAATCAAAGGCTCTGCCACCACCCCTCCCCAACCCCACCTTGTGGGTCCTGATAGGCCCCACCTGCCAGCTGAACTTGCTCAACCTCCACACGCAAACATCAGCCAATTTTCTATTTTCTCTTTCTTTCCCTTTGCTATCTGCGAAATTTCACCTGAGCTCCTTCGGTTTTGTGTTTTTTGACAATGTTTAGTTTTCTCTGGAATCTCTGTTAGGTGGCAGGGCTTTGCTCACTTCACTGCTCCTCCACCACTGACTGCTCTCCCACCCAGTATGCCCCTGCATTAAATACTCCAGCGTAGGACTAAGATTCCTGTAATGCTTACTTCGGGAAACTTTGACCATTGTGGGACCATTTCCATTAGCGTCACCCTTTTCAGGTAGAGAAGCTTACAACTGAAATTACTATTAAAAATTAAGCAGACACACATGTGTAAATATTGTATAGTCTCCCTAGTATAACAAGCGAAAAGCAGAAATACAAAAGGAAACGTACAACAACTAAAATCAATTGAGACCGATAAGGCAAAGTGAATGGCATATGCTGCAGGATACTAATCAGCTTTTCTTCTGGATGGTTAGCAACCTAAGTTCACAAGACAGAGCTGGAGAAATAGAAGAGCCACAAGGCCAGCCAACATTTTGGCCCTAGCCTTTCTAGGTCAGTGAAGACTCAGGACATAGGAGAACCTGTACTGCAACATGGTGAAACTCAGGTGAGCTCCAAATTTTCTGAACAAGGAGATTATGGAGCCACAGAGGAAAGAGACTGAAGTTCTATAGTGTGCCTGGGGAGAGTCACATGGAGAGAAACTTTCTCTCAAGCTCTCACAGAAAGCAAACTGGTCAAGCATTGGCAGTGACTCATCCACATGGATGACACAGACAAAGGATCTACAGAATAATGTACAGGACAAGATAAACCCTGAGAGGACTTCACTGAACACATAAGAAATATAAAGTTCATGTGTTTGTATATAAGTCTTGCTCTATCTAGGTCTTAACCATCCAGCAGAAAAGTATAAAAATGAAGTATATACCACGGAGCCATAATATTAAGCCTAAATGGCTATGCTCAACAACTTCTTTGAATAACTCACTATTGTTGTGGAATGCTGGACTGTGTTGGATTGTGTTGTCAAATTCAAGCACCTAAGTTAGTTGAATGACAATGGAGTGCCCAACTTTGACAGGTGTAGACAAAGGAAGGGGTATAGAAAGGAAGAATCATGATGTGTGTATGGACAGTACAGTTGGGATAGATAACGCCATGCTTCTACATAATCCTATGAGAGGCAATATCTGCACTAATGGTGGTTGGACAGGATATTATGTCGGCTTCTAGTACTATGGTCATCCACTAGGAAAATAATTATTGAATTTTTGATATAATTCAGGTATAAAAAATAAGATAAGCAGCTACACTCTTAATTCACTGATAAGAGACATCTGCTAAAATAGTATCTGTAAATATAATATCATGTATGCACCTTGTATGATACCAAAACATTATGAAAACAGTTTGCAATATATAAATTTATCGAATCTGTCTTATTAAGGTGTCTTGAAACTATTTGATTGATATTTATACTTCAATAAAATAAATAAAAAATAAATAAAAAATAAAATTCACAAGACTAAATAGGCAAACTGAATAAGCCCCCAAAGACAAACAGAAAATGTCAAGAATCATGGGATGTTTAAAAGAGAGAGTGTTGCGAGGGGTAATGGCATTGTTTTTTACTGTAATAAATGTCCTTTAGTTAAACATTCACTGCACCGTTCAAACAAGCCTCACATATTTGCTGGGAGCTGTCCCAGTCACTGGGGATAAGATATAGAAACAGAGAAGCAACATCTCAGCTTGTATGGAATTTGAGTCCTACCAGTGCAAAAGGAAATAGATGAGGGAGACACTCTCCGGTAGGAATTCTTTCCTTGAAGAAAATGGGGGAGTAGCTCTTTTTAATTAATTTCATTGAGAAACGAATAGCAATAAGGCAGTTTCAAAACAGGTTAGCAGGACAGTTTCAATACTTAATACATTTCATATTATCTTCATAGTGGTTATTCATAGATACAGACATGATATCCTGTCCAAACACTGTTAGTACAAATCTTTCTTCTCATTGAATTAAGAAAAGTAGTTGTATATCCTATTTTGTATATGCAAATGCAACATGGTCCTTCATTTATATCACCTTTTTCTGTTCAGTTTTGCCAGAGATGGGTATTCCATTGCCATTTAAATATTGTAGGTATGTGAATTCAACAAAGTAGGTATTTAGCCTGGGGGATCTCTGAGGGACAACAGTACTGAAGGACCTCACCAGAGGCAAAGTCTCACACAAAGATGCTGGTGGCTGGACCTTGGACCTGTTCATAGTGTGCCTGTGTACCAAGCATGAGCCTCCTTTGTCCTACAAAGTATAAATGCTGGATGTGGAAAGGATTGTATTGGGTGGCAGAGAAGTGAAACTCCTCAACCTCTCCTCCAGATTTCGGGAGGCTGCCTTCCCCCTGGCTCCCCTGGGCAGTGCCCCCTCAAAGGACTGTTTCTTCTCTGACTACTCTGTCCTAGGTATCTCTGGTAAGGCCATCCTACCTTAACCTCACCTGCTGAGACACGAAGGGAAGGGCCTCTGGAGAACACAGCTCCTCTCCTGGGGCTCATGCCTGCCCATTGCTGGGATTGGACTTGGACCAAGGCTGCCTCTTCCAGGCTTTGGTACAGGGTGGAGGCTCCAGGCTCTGCTCTCAGGGTGGTGCATGTTGGGTAGTTTGGTCCTGCTACTCACTGGTGCAGTTGACACAATCTCTGAGGGCCTGCAGCGGTCACCAGAGAATATCAGGCATTTGATGGGGCACTCTGTGAGAGGATCCTGCATTTTTAGAACTGACAGAAGTACATATGTAACTTTTCTCTTTGTGAGGTAGCCTTGGAAATGGGCTCTACACCATTGATTAGTGGGTTTTCTAGACCCCTGGACAGATCTTTGGAGCCTGTTCTTTGCCCTTGCTTGAGTATTTCCCAACCTGGGATATTTTCTTCTGCCATGGCCTGACCTGAAGTATGACCTGGCTACTGTTCTATAAAATTATGGAGCTCTGGGAAGGCCCAGAATTTTCCTTTTCCTGCTTTGTCATTGAAAGTTTCCCCTGTACAGAGAACAGAGGACCTTGTGGGGCAGCCCACAAATGAGTCTGCTTTGATGTTTTTCCAGATGTTTCCAAAGCTTAAAGTAGAAAACATCCACTGGGAGCTTGACAGAGGACTTGTTTTCCTGGATTACCCCATGTTTGTCAGTGGGAAGGCTAATGACTCACATTTTTGACCATAGGAGCTAACCCTCTATTTTCTCTTGTCTGCTTTAAAAATTTTGTATTAAATGTTTAATTGTAGGTAAAATAGGATATTGCTTCCCCTCTTCAGGTCTACAAATGTCCTAAGACCCAGATGGAGGTGAATGGCAAGGTATAATCGGGAGAGAAGGAACAGGCCCCTGCATCTGTGCCTGAGATGCAGATGGGAGCTGGGACAAAGTCAAGTCTGGAGTCAGAGTTTCACATGGAAACCCATGATGGACCAAGGACCTGCCAGATGAACTGTGCAGGGATGGGTGCTTATACAGTCTCATGGGTAAGTGCCAAGCCCTTCGAAGTCTACCTTTATTTAAATCTTTAAGATTGGCCAAGCTTTCCATCTACCTCTGCTTAAATCTTTCCCAGGCTGAGTTATAGTGGAAGAGAGATCATTAAAATAGGAATTGCTTGTGTCCGTAGCTATGGGAAGGAGAGCACCTTTTTACTGAGTGTGGGAGAAAGCCTCCGTCAATGCTGAAGAACATGCTCGCTGTCAAGCGGCCAATTCCTCCACCAATGCCACAGAGGAAATCTGAAAGAAGGTGTGCGGAGTCTGGTGAAACATGAAGGCAAAACAATCGTGAGAAGACACCCAATCACCTTCGTCATATTGGACAGGCAAGAGTCAAGATTCAAGTCCTCATCACACCCAGAGAGAGAAGGCAAAGGCTCCATGCCACGGGCCACAGGACCACTTTATATTTCTGACCATACAGAGAAAGCCATAGCTGAGAAAGCACACTTACATCATGTCTCCTGACACCCAACATCATAAAGATCCACCAGAGAGCAATTGCAGCACCAAAATCATCATAATATGGCCACCAACTCACACAATTTTAAACTAGTTTTGTGTGGGGCACGTGTAGTTATGCAAACCTGTGGTCCCAGCACTGAGCAGAGTAAAGCAGGACATCACTGAAGGCTAGAGGCCCCTGCAGGCTCCATAGTTAGTCCCAAGCTAACAAGCACTATACAATGAAACCCTGTCACTAAAGAGAATTGTTACACCTGCAGAAAACCTGCTGGAGTTCTTACTTCATTTTCTGACCGCACTGAAGCCTCCAGCAGGAAGGGCTGAGCTGAGAGGCCTGACAGCAGGCTCATCGGGTCAATAAATGCAGCGTGGAGACTGGAAGGGACTTGGCTAAGGCATAGCTGGAGCTGTTCCTAGGACAGCCACTCATTCACCCTTTCCCTGGCACCGCACAGCACAGACAGAGGCCACCACAGACAGAGATCTCTCACCTGTGATGAGAAAATAACTTTTGGTGGGAAACAGTGGGTACCTGAAGAGAAAGATGCTGCCCTTAGTCCACACTAGCTATGCTGAGTGAGACAGAACAGGACTGCTCAGCAAGGATTTCCCCCAGAATAGGAGTGAGAAGCCCTATAAGACCTACTGGGGGACGCACTTCTCTGAAGGGCACAAGGCCTGGGAAGTTAACAGTGTGGTCTGAGGTTCCCACTCCTGTGGGCTTACAGTGCAGCTGACCAGATAAGGTCCCAGGCTCCCAGGATGGGAAGGCAGGATGGCTTGTCCTGTCTATGTTCAAACATCCATGCCCAGGATGGCTATTGGCTTGAGCCCACCCTTCTGCCACAGGCCACGTTGTTCATCATTCTCTTCTGCTATGGTAAGGAAGAGCTGTGACAGGAGCACATCTATCTAGCTGGAGTCCTCTTCCTACAGTTTTCTTTTGGGAGGCCACAAATGAGTTGTGTAGCCTCAATCTGTCCCTAGAATCCACTCAGCAGCCTGTGTTGCTCACCATTCTCTTCTGCCATGCTAGGGAGCACTCTTGTGACAGGAGGCCCACCTGTCCACTCAGGCTCCCTTTACTGGAAATTCTCTTCTGAAGCTGAAGATTCACTGTATGGCCTCATTTTCCCTCCCTGGTTGTGTCCAACAGTGTCACGAGCACCTCAGCTTCAGCGCTCCCGCTGTGCATGCAGACTCTGCAGCTTGAGCCTGACCCATAACTTTGTGTAGTGGCTGCTGGGGGCTTGGCTTTCTGCAGGGACTCTGGCTCTCCTCTGCATTTGGCAAATTGTGCTGCTGAAGTTTCCTTCCTGTGTTTCCACCGGTGCTTTCTGAGTGTGCTGATTTCTTCTCTAACTGGAGCAGAGGCTTGTTCCAGGTGGTTTTTCTCTAACTCCCCTGACCTGAGAATCCATCCCGCACACTCCTTTCCTCCCGCAAGTCTGTCTTCTGTCTGTCCTGGCTTGGGCCCTGCAAGCTCCCTCTCTTTTCAGGTGCAGCAAGCATGTTGTTCTTGCTCACCCTTGGCTCCTAGGATTTGAACATCTGGGGCCCTTTTGTTCCTGGCTCACCCTGGTCCTCACTAAGAGGGCACTTAGTGCTCAGAAAGATGATGGGCTACTAGCAGACACTCCTGGGGTGCTGGCCAATGGGTCCTAAGGAGCCCACATGTGTTCTGTGAGGGGCATCTCTGAGGCAGAGAGTTGAAGGACAACCGGAGCTGCAAGGAATTGCAGGGGGACCCCATGGTCTGGATATTGAGACTTGGATTTGGACTCCGCTTGTGGATTCAAGCATTAGATTCCTGCTTCTTGCAAAGTAGAAATTTTGAGGGTGAGATGCTTTTATTGCATGCCAGAGACATGAAACTCCTCAGACTCACATTAGGCTTTGAGGAGGTCTACGTCATACTGACACCATCTATCTGTGCCCATCTATCTTCTACTCCTCAGTCTCTACTGCCTGTTTGATATGGCCTGCACTAGTGTGTGGAGATCTTGTACACATGTCTCCTGCTGACACACGATTTGAGGGGCTCTGGAGACCCCAGCTGCTCTCCCCTGGGGCTCATGCCTGCCCAATCCCGGTATTGATACACAACCAATGCTGCCTCTTTCTGCACTTCAGACAGTATGGGATGCCAGCCTCTGCCCTCAGTGCCCTGGGTATGGTGAAGAGAAAAGTCAGGCTGCTCTTTGGTCCATGGCCACAACATTGCAATGTCATTAGAGAATTGGTATTATCAGGTATCTGAATGAACGCCCAGGGAGAGGACCCTGGAAGCTAACAGAAAGAACTGCTTTTACCTTCCCTCCTGGAGTTTTATGAGATTGCTCTCTTGGAAAATTGGTATTCTGGAAGGTGGAATGAGCACTGGAGATCTCTGAAGCAGAGGAGAAAGCAGAAGCCGGAAGAAGCTAGGAGGTTTGAGTCTTTCTTAATTTAAATTACATAAGACCTTGATGACCTTCATGGCTAACTAAGCCCCAGCTAAGCCTGACCCAGGATCCTGCCATACTCCTGTTCCTTCAAGGATGATTTATTTCCAGTTTTGGGGAGGGGGGAGATTCCAGTAGCATCATGGGCAGTATTTATAGAAAGGGTGAAATCTTTATCACTTTCAGGGATTCTTTCCTCAGTCTTTGCATCCTCTCAGCTTGGATAGACTTGCATGCTTCTAGGTTCTTCTTGTCTGGACCACTTTCCAAATCACTTCTTAGGAGGCCTGTTTCTGTCTTTTGGGATGCTGCCTCATAAATGGACCCTGCATCATTCGCTGGGGAGTTTTGTAGACCTTTCAGCACCTCTTTTGACACCTTCCACAGAATACTGCTTGAGGATTTGTCTACCTGGGCTATTTCTGGGTGCCTTGGCCTGCTCTTTTTTATGACTTAGCTGCCCCTCTCTAAAATCATGGAGGTATGGGAAAATGCAGTTTTCTTTGGCCTGCCTTGGCCTCATGCAGTCTTTTTCCTGATACAGAGTGAGGTGGACCTGGTTGGTGACCCACACGTGAGTCTGCTCTGCAGATGTTCCACAGCTGAGTAGGTGACCACCACAGGGAGCTTGGCAGGGGATGCGCTTTCCTGGCTGCCCCCATTTGTCAGCAGTTTGGCTAAAGTTTTTCTGATATTGACCTCAGGAGGCCAAAGAGATTTCCCTTGGCTTCTTCATACATTTGTGTTGTAGATGTTGAATAGTAGGTGAAAGGGGATATTGCTTCCCCTTCAGAATTGTGGGAGCTGGAAACTCAAGGGCCACAACTAGCAGTGAATGACAAGGTACAACTGGAAGATGTGTCCCTGAGTTTCTCACAGAGATGCAGATAGGGGCTGACAGGAGGGATTTGGCTTTGGACACCAAGAGCTGAGCAGAAAAGAGCTGTGTAATGCACTAGCTTCCGTGTCTGCTGTGACATAACAACCGAGTGTGCTGAGTAACAAACCTAACAAGGTAGGAGGCACAGGGATAGTGTCCCTCAGAGACTCATTGTATAGGATGGGGAGGCCCCAGAAAAGCTGGCTGACTTTTTGTAGCAAGGGTTATCCCCAAACCTTGGAGTGAAAGAACTCTTGTGAAACAAGAAGCTGTTCTGGATCTTGCTCCCTGGAGTTTGTCTCACATCTTCCATTTGAAACAGCAGTTCCTTTGGGGGTCTTTACAGACTAATGTCAGTGGACACAAGCTCTACCTCTGTGGGCTTCCTCACCATGTCTGTGGGGCCCATCTCCCAGAACTGCCCTTCATCCACCTGCTCCTTGCCTTCCCCTCTACCTAAATTTCAATATTTCATCACTCAGGCTGTGCCTTCTTAGGCCTCTCCCCGAGTCAGAAGCCTACCATGGGCCTGTGACATCGAAATGTAGTCAGGTGTGAGTCCCAAAAAGGCCCCTCACCCCGCAATTGCCCACAGCATCATAACTGGCATAGATGGAGAACGGACACAAGTGGAGGGCGGGAGTTCCCATTTCCTCAGTCCCAGGAATTGGAAAAGCATGGTACAGTGCACAAGCAACTGTCTGGAATCTCACAGGAACCTGAAGGGAGCGTCTTTGGGGAAAACTGAGAAACTCCACTCTAGACCCCATAGATCACGTCCCAAAGCTACTAAGTAATGAGAGCGATACAAGTCACAGGAGGTAGCACTTTGTCCTTTACAAGGTGCCTCAATCTCCACCAACCTCCATGTTCTTTATAACCTTCTTGTGCAATTAGAGAAAAGGTAGACTTTGTCAAAGAGGGATATGCTCTAGTGAACTGAAGCCTTTGTTCACTGTTGCACCTCCAGGATATCCAGGCACCCCTGGCCCACAGAGATCCAGTGCACTTCTCCTGGACATCACCTTTCCCCTGATCTGTTATAGCTGAACGCCAAGCACGAAGCCTTGGAAATGGCCCCCTGCTGGTATCCACAGGGAAGGAACTCTGGAGGCAGGAATCATCTTTATTGCACCAGAAGACCAGACCGGAACTGCTTCCTGAACAAAGGTAGACATCATGGTCTGGGGAGCAAACTTCTTCTGGGGGAGTCAGAAGCAGAAGTGGTGAAGTACTGAAGCAGAGAGGCTTCTCCTTTTGGGATTGGTTCTTACACAGGCGGAAGTCCCGCCTCTTCCGGGAAAGAGACAGTTAAGAGAGTAACGGAAACTCTAGGGAAATGCCAGTTTCAACTGCCAAGAACTGACTTTGCCTTGTGTTTCCAGGAGGCCGTTTTCTGTTATAGGATTAGGCGTTGGTTTGAGGCTGATGACTGAAAATTGTGGATTATGGAAGAAATAAATTGGAGAACTTAGTTGTGCCAATATAAATGGAAGAGAACTATTAAAGACTAAACCTAGTTAGCCAGTTTTACCAAGAACAGTTTGAAAGCCAGGCCCAAAGTGTACCTTTGCAACAGTTTTAATCAGGCATCTATGCAGAAACAATGCTTATTTGTAACCTCTCACCTGCCGTTAACTTTCCGTAGGGCTGACACCTCTGAGTCCCTTTCCTTCTCACAGCTGTTGTTTTCCTCATGCCCTCTCCTGATCTGAAGGCTTTGCTGTTCCCGTGCTGGGTCCATCTACTCCCACATTGAAGGGAAAGTAAAAATGACTTGGAGCAACGTGTCACAGACTCGTTAAGCCACATCTGCAAACTGAAAAGATTTGAACTAAAAGGCAGATCTTAGGCCTTATCTAGGAAACAACAAGAAGAGAAACAGAGTAGCCATGCACATTCTTATAAAGCTTCGTCTTCCATAAGTCTTTCCCCAGAACTACATATCCCAATTTAGAAATATTTGGTCCTTTTGAGTGATTTTCTTTTATAACAAGCCTACTAGCCAGTTAGGCTTTGTAACACACCTTTTACTGTAGCTGCTTCATTAAGAGACGTTTGAGTAACTTTGAAAATACATGATTTCAACACAGCATAGTAGGAAAAAGAGCAAAGGTGTGTGTTTCCTTTTAGCTGGTGCTGACAACCCTTTAGGTCTTTATATGGCCTTGAATGACAAGTTACCTATTTACATGAAAATAACCAAAAAGGCTTAAACCTCCAACTACAGCCCAAGGATTATGACAAAGCTGTTTGAGAAAAATTTCAGAAAGATGGATCAGAGCAACATGCTAATATCAATATAGTCAAAGCAAATTTTTGAACCAGGGAAGAGGCATTGCTCATGGGCCCTCCTCACCTTCATACCTCACTGTGGGCAGTCAAGCAGGTTGCTTTCTCTCTTGGCATCATCCTGAGAAAGGAGCCAGTCTTTGCTTTTGATTTGCCAAGACTTCTTATAGGCTGTGCGTAAGCAGGGAACCTGATATATGAGGTTGTAGATCGATTTACTCTATATACCAACCTGGGTATAGATTCCAGTTTAAAGTCAATCATCCAGTAATTTGGGCTATGTTTTAAAATAGCTTTATCTTGGAACCAGAGAAATAGCTTGTCAATCTAAATGCCTGCCTGGCAAGGGCAAGGGCTCAGGTTCAATCCCTGGTACAGCACACCACACTGGCCCTGAAACCCCTGGGTACACTGTGCCAGCCATCAAAACAGGGCCTACTGGAGCATGTGTATAATCCCAGCATTGGGGAGGCTGAGACAGGAGAATCACTAAGACTGTGAGCTGCATAGTGAGACCCTGTACCAAACAAATAAATAAATAAATAAATGAAGATTTTTTTTTTAAGAAAACTTTTATCTTTTTGGTGTCATTTTTTCCTTAGCAATGATTTTTCTTTTTCTTTCAGTTTTCCTGTATTAACTTACCCTGCATGGAGTTCAGTCTCCACTGTGGCTGTACAGGAGGTGACACCTGCGGAAGTGGTGCAGAGAGCTGTTCTTCAGCCAAGAGGAAGTCAGATGCACAGAAAAAGGAGGCTCCTGGACCATCCTCTCCTGAAGCGGAACCACAGTACTATTTTAGGGGGATCACAATAGACATCTCGAGTATTTCTGCTATTCTAACAGTAGAGTTATAAAGGAATGAGGGACCAGCCAGATAGCTCAGTGGATTAAAGCACCTGCTTAGGCAGATCAGGGTCCAGGGTTCAATCCTCCAGTGTGCTGTGCCAGCCCTGCCCCAAGAAGGTGTTGAGACAGCGATTGACACAGTCACTATGAGTCTGATCTGAGTAGTGAAACTGCAGACCCTGTAATAAAGAAAAATACAAAAAAGGAATAAGAAAAGTCCAAAAAGGCTTCAGAATGTTGAAGACCAAAGAGATTGAAATAAGTTATCTGGAAAGGAAGATTGGAGGCTTAACTGTAGTCTAAGGGTGGCCAAAACCCAAGAATCTTTTTTCTTAATGAATTTAGGGTGGGGTCTACACGGTGTACAGGGACTCGCTACATAGATTGGATTAGAGTGATCCTCCTGCTTTCAGCCTCCCAAGTGCTGGGATGACAGGTGCACGTGACCATGCCCAATCTCACTTCTGTCTCAGCATGTCCCAGAGGCGGGATGGGCACAGCTTGCTGGAGATCAAACCCTGGCCACTGCGCTCTGCCCAAGCAGGTACTTTAGTCTGCTGAGCTACACACACACACACACACACACACACACACCAAGCGTTCTTTTACTTGGGAGAGGTTAAAGAGGGAAAAGGGGATGTGGAAACAGATACCATTCTACTTTATCATCTTCTTCATGAGACAGAGACCAGATAAGCTTCCCACTTTGGAGAGAGCTGTTGGGTGCAAGAGCAGGAACTGGGCAGGGAGATAGAAGGTGAAGAGGGAGGGGATAGAAGGAGGCTTCTACTAGCAGAAGAGGAGGAGGAGGAGGAGGAAGAAGAGGAGGAGGAAGAGAAGCCCAGGAGTGAGAGGCCCATGGAGGTGCGGGACAGAGTCAGCAGGATGCAATTCAGTTTCAAGGACAGAATTAGAGTAAATCCACGCAGACAAGGTGAAGGCAGACAGTTTGGGAAGGGGGAGGGGAACAGGCTGGGCAGCAAGCTGACCAGGAGAGGAAAAGAGAGCCCACGCGTCAGTCACCATCACAGACCACTCGCAACCGCAACAGAGGAGGGCCAGATGCCAACAGTCTAAGGACTGCTTAGGTTATTGATTAGCAACTGTGTGACAAAAGGCAGGCAGCTATTTTAAGCGCATGTCTCTGCTCCTGCATGGAGGATTTTGAAGCTTTTCATGACCCAGAAAAAAAAAAGCTATGAGTGGTTGAAGGCCAAGTAGATTTGGTGAGACCTTCACATAAAGGGAGCACAAGAGAAAGTCAGGGTCTCCCATCTGTCAGCATTGTCACAGTCACAGTGGCCACCAGCACCTGGATCCTGCACAGGCTGAATCATTAGGCCAAAGGGACAGTTTTCCCTAAGCTGGAAAGGACCAAGCCAGCACTAGGATTGTCAGCCACATGGACGAGGGGAAAATCAAACTCCTCCTGGAGATGTAGGAACTCTCCCAACTCCGAGGACAGGAGACTGAGATAGGATCGCAAGTTCGAGTCAGGCTGGAATACACAGCAAGGCTGACGGTGACCAAAAATACATATTGAGACCCTTTCTTCTTTTGCGCTTCCCATTTAGGAGGGAGTTGTTGGGTGCAGGAGCAGGTACCGGGCAGGAAGATAGAGGGTGAAGAGGGAGAGGATGGAAGGAGGCCTCCTCTGGCAGAGGAGGAAGGAGAGAAGGGAGGGGGGGCAGGGAAGGGGAGAGGAGGGGAGGGGAGGGGAGGAGGAGGGGAAGAAGAAGAGGAGGAATATGAAAATGAATTAAAATATTAAAATGATGAAATGGCAGCAATCGTATTGGATTATAGATTTCCACAAATGTCCAGAATATAAAGAAACATGTTATACATGGAAAGAGAGGCCATCAAACCCTCACCATACAATAGGGCGCTGTTTTTCTTTACAAAATTGATCCAGTTATTGGAACTCTGCAAAGCCACAGGCTCTGATGTGTCCAATATAATGGGAGGGGTAGGACCTGTGGGTCTGCCGAACACAGGCCATTAGAAACTCACGGAGCCACAGGGCAGTGCTTCCACTTCTGGTCAATGCTAGAAACCTTTTGGAGCCCTCAGAATTTGTTCCCAGTGAGCAAAGTTTTTCCCTAGCAAGTAAAAGCATTCATGGAAAGATGGCAGGATCTCTAGGGCTGGTGAGGTTTTCATTAAGCAAATATCATCCCTGTGGCATTTTGGAGCCCAGTAGCTGTATCATTTCCTCCCTCCCCGTCCGCTCTGAAGTGAGGACTGTCACGTGACATAATTCGTTCCCAGTGTAGATCCATCAGACTCTGATGAAGCTACTCAGAAAGGACAAAAATCATCCCTTGAAATTTTATCTACACAATGGCAAGCCAGCCCACAACTACAGCCCTTTTCTCTTTGTATAAACACACTATTCTTATTCTTGGAGTGAGTATCGAATGCCAAATTGAGAGGACGATCTAAGACTACATAAGGATATATTAAAAAATAAATGGGCCAGTGAGATAGCTCAGGGATCTAAGCACCTGCTTAGGCAAGTGCAGAGACTAGGGTTCAATCCGCGGTACCGCACGCTGCACTGGCCCAGCCCAGGCACACTGAGCTGGCAACCGTGTCCTGGTGTGGTGGCATATGCCTGTAATCCCCGCACTGGGGAGGCTGAAGACAGGAAGGTCAGCATGAGTCCAACCTGTGCAGTGCGACGCTGTACGAAACACATACATACATAATAAAAAATAAAAAGTTTGTAGGTCTTCTGTTGTCAGACATGGAGGGACAGGGTACGTATTTACCCAGTTGTCTAGGAATAGCTGAAACATAAGGAAATTAAAAGCTGTCGTGATCAGAATTTTTAAAATAGCAGAGAACTGCATTCCTGTGAGAAGAAACAACCAGGAGATGGTTGATACAATCACGCTGACTTCCTGCCAGCAGGCGATGTCCTGACTGTGGCCTAAGGAGAAGGAATCCAGAGGGCCTGGGAACGTTGCTCGGTTGAGGGTATAGAGATGGAGTTTGAGGATAAAGAGAAGGGCAGAGCCCTAGGGGGGAGTTAGCGACACAGAGCAAAAGTACTTCAGATTGGGCGTTGAGTTTTGGCTCAATGTCTGCCTGTGTGTGGAGCATAAAAGACCCTCAAAAGTGGGAACAAGGAGCTCTTTTGTCTTTTTGAGACTGTGCAATTAAAGCTGGCCTTCAGCTCACTTTGGAGCCCAGGCTGATTCACATCTCGCAGAGATCCCATTGACGGTGGGTGACTGCATTGTTCTCAGTATCATATTGTTACTCACATCTTTGGGCATCCTCTGCTCCTTTTGTTGCTGGCTCATCCTGGCCCTCACTAGATCATCACTAATCCCTTGACAAGGAGTTGTGCTGCTAGTGGACACTCCTTGGTCCTTGGGCAGATGGCCCTGGAGACCCAGGATGTATTTAGCTTGGACAGTACTGAAGGACCTCACCAGCGGTAAAGTCCTGCATCAGGACCCTGGTGGCTGGATCTTGGGTCTGTTCACACAGTGCCTGTGTACCAAGCATGAGCCTCTTGGGTCCTGAAAAGTACAAATGCTAGGCGCACAGAGGTGTGAAACTCCTCAGCCTCTCCTCAGGATTTTAGGAGGCTGGCTTCACCCTGGCTCCCTTGGTCAGCGCCACTCGAAGGACTGCTTCTTCTCTGGCTCTACTCTCTCCTTAATATCTTACCCAAGGAGATCGACGTTAACCTCGCCTGCTGAGACACAAAGGGAAAAGCCTCTGAAGAACACAGCTCCTCCCCTGGGGCTTATGCCTGCCCATTCCTGTGACTGCACTTGGCCCAAGCCTGCCTCTGCCAGGCCTTGGGACAGGATGGGGCTCCCGGCTCTGCTCTCCGTGCAGTGCAAGTAGAATAGCGAGCTCCGGATGCTCTTTAGTCCAGTTGAGGACTCTGAGGGCCCATGGCTCTCACCAAATAGAGTATCAGGCATTTGAGTGAGCACTCTGTGAAAGGACCCTGCATTTCAAGAACTGCCACACAGAAGTGCATGTAACTTCTCTCCTGGAATTTTATGAAATGCTTCTCCCAGGACATTGATAATTTGGCAGGTGGAGCTGGCCTTGAACTTAGCAGAGGCTGAGGAGCAAAATGCATCCTGTGGAAGCATGCAGGCCTAAGCCTTTTTCCCTGTCC
>PVKA01002601.1:51884-103127 GCA_004027165.1 Ctenomys sociabilis
TTTTTTTTTTTTTTTTTTTTGGCTCCTTTAAAAAATTTTGTTTATGTGTTTAATTGTACGTCAAATAGGATATTGTTTCTCCTTCTCGTTTGTAGGTCTAGAAATTCCCTGCGCTCTAACTGGAGGTACATGGCAAGCTGCAAGTAGGAGAGAAGGAACAGGCCCCTGCATCTGTTTGTGAGATACAGCTGGGGCCTGGGACGAAGGCAAGGTTGGAGTCAAAGTCTCACATTGGACCCTATAGTGGATCAAGGAGCATTTGCAAAAGGTCTGAGACTCATTAACTTGGCTGTCCATCAGAAAAATGTCATTGAAAAGTCCATTGAATAAAACAGGATAAAACTCTAAGGAGCCACCAGGCACTTGGATGCTCTCCACCAGGCACTCATTGCAGTTGGGAAACCCCAGAAAAGCTGGCTCCCTTCCTGTGGCAAGGCAGTCCCCACAGTGCTGGGGCACAAGAGGTGTCGTGACGCAGGAAGCAGCTCTGGACATGGAAGGAAACAGGAAGTGCCATCCTCTAATTGTAGGTGTCCCAAGTATGCCAGGAATGATGCTTCTGGCAATTGGAGGGGAAAGGGACCTCCCTGGGATTCACCTTTTGCTGAGGAGAAACACAAGGTGATTCTGGTAAGGTTCCTCACCATGTGAGAGGGCTGAGATGGGACAGCCTCAGGGAGCAAGGGATGTAATGGGATGGACAGCAGAAGGCAAGGAGCTATTGGTGGTTGGAGAGTAGTTCTGTGGGATGAGCCTCCAGTAGGAGTGGTGATGAAGGCCACAGATGAAGAGAGAGCCAGGCCAAGGCCTAGGAGAGCCAGCAGAGAGGCCCTGGGACTAGGGGAATACAACAGTGAAGAGAAAGTTAGAGTAGCATGTGAGGCTGGGAAATGGCACTTCCCATTTCCTTTAATGTCCAGAAAGTTCTGCAAGTACTAATCAGCAGTTAGGTCAAACTAAACATCTGTAAGAACCCTAGAGAGGAAGGACAAGACATCCCCTGGTGTTCTCTTGGCAATGCACTAACATCCTTGGGCAACAGGACCCAAACCCTCCACAACTGAAGGCTCTGTGGTGAAGAGGTACCTGTGACCCAAGAGAACCTGGAGAAGTCTTAAGAACTGGTGATGAAGTTGAGGCAGGAGGTGGAAGATGCTGAGTGGAACCAGCCTGGGAGTCCATTGAGAATGAGTCTGTGACCCAACCATCCTCTGAAGGCTGCCTCCTTGGTCTGTCAGCCCTAGCACATTCTGGGTGGAAAGTCTCTTCAGGGTCAGCACTTAAGAGCCGGTAAATTCTGCTACCAGGCAGAAGATTCCCTAAGTATCTAAAAAAAGACAAAAGGAACAAGGTACAGCCAGGAGCAGTCTGGGAAGAGAGGACAGGCAGGCAGGCCAATGAGGACAACTGCTGTCCTTGCCCCGTCTGGTGCTCCACACCCTGACTCTAAAAAACCCTTGCACCCGTGGCACTTGCCACTCCCCACCCTAAACTGTGTCCCTCCCAGAGCAGCCCAGGACCCTCAGCTCCTGTCATACAAAGTTTCTCACCTATGTGGATGAAAAGCTGAGTTATCAATGCCCTATCCTTCTTCCTAGCAGTCTCTATGAGCTGAAAATGGGTGGTGGGAAAGGTTATAAGGAGAAGGGACAGGTCTGGCCCACAGTCGGCCTTTTGGGGAAACATGGAAAAATCAACCCTGGAGCACATGCATCATTGTCCAAAGCTGTGTAGGCTGTGACGGTGACAGCAGTACACATTGCGAGGCAACACTTTGTTATATTCAAGATGTCTCCATCTCCTACCACCTCCACGCTCTCTATAAACCTTTCTATGGAGGAGAATGGGCAGATCATCTCAAGACACATATACTGTAGTGAAGTGAAGCACGTGTCCACAGTTATACCCGGAGGTCCCTCTGGATATCCAGGCAGCATTGGCCCACAGAACCTGCACATCTGTCAGGCACATCATAAATTCTCTGGCCTGTTACAGCTTCACTCCAAGCAGAGCTGAGAAAGACCCCAGGGCTCTGCTTTCCTTCAAAGGAGCCACCCCTCAGGCCTCTACCACTGACATCCTCCATCAGGGAGGCTCTAGCTGCTCAAGGTCACGCCGGGTCAAGTCCCCTCTAGGGTGGGTGAAGCAGACCTCACCTTTCAGAGTGCAGCTCCATTTGCTGATCTTACTCCAATCCTTCCTCATCATGTAGACTGAGAGACAAGAAACACAGACCCGGATCCACTGTCTTCTCCCGAGACAGTACTATTGGAGTCCTTGAACAATAGAACTTGCAAATTGAGAAAATCAAGTTCGTGTTTAAAGTGGCTTCTGCTCTGTCCTTGTTTGTAAAATTGAGCAGATTTTCTAAGCAAGCCCTACCGTGCTCCAGTTTTCACAGCACAGCATCTGTGCTCAGAGAGTAGAAGGATCTCGGTCCCATCTCAGCTGCCAAGCAGGATTCTGCTGAGGACACAGATGATTCTGGGCTCTGGGGAGACTCTCCAGTGCTCAGCGCTATGCACAGAGCAGCCCAAAACCCAGGAAAGGCTTCATGAGAGGAACTTGCCCCATGAACGGGTGGTAGGAGCCACCCGTTCTCTGTCTCACTGCAGAAGTCTCCAACTCTCTTGAGAATCCAGTCCTTGGCTACTGAAATACACTGTCTGATGACAAGGTGTCTGATTTGTCAAAAAAAAAAAAAAAACTGCTTTGTAAAATAAAAACGAAACAAACCAAAAACAAGGATCTTCTCATCTTGCCTGAGACTTTCTCTCTCAAGTTTCTTGCCCTTTTGCTTCAGAAAAGCAGTAGAAAGAAGAGAAGAAAGGAAGAAAGGAAGAAAGGAAGAAAGGAAGAAAGAAAGAAAGAAAGAAAGAAAGAAAGAAAGAAAGAAAGAAAGAAAGAAAGAAAGAAAGAAAGAAAGAAAGAAAGAAAGAAAGAAAGAAGAGTAAAAGGAAGAAAGAATGATTCTTGTTTGGGTCTGGCCAGAGGCTTTCTCATCTTTCTGGAACTTTTATGCTTTTGTACAGGCTTTGGTGGTGGTACTGAAGGCTTATGCGGGAAGAAGGGCAGTGACAGGAGAAGATCCCCAGTGCACACACGAAGGCGAGGACCACATCCACGGCCCACGTGCTGGAGCTGAAGCTCAGCCATGTGGCACTCACGCTCTTCAGAACAGAGAGAAGGCCCTCCAACATCTGAAGTGCAGCACTGTCCTCAGGCACCTGAGCCTGACAGTGGCCAGGCAGGTGACAGGGTGGGCCTCGGGCCTCCAGTCACAGAGCCCTACTGTCCTCGTCACAAAACTCCCGCAGCACAGCTGGACCAAGGGCTGACAAGAGTCAGAAGCTCAGCCCCTGCCTCCTTCGAAACTTCTGCCTGAGCCCCATCAGTTTCATGATTTTTGAAACTTAATAGTTTTCCCCAGATTTTTGGTTATTGACCAGGGCTTTTATAATTTCAATGCTTCTGCTCTATGACTGATTGCTTTCCCACCCAATACTTCCCTGCATTAAATAGACTCAGACATAAGACTAAGAATCCGGTAATACTTAATTTTGTCAATTTTAATTAAATGTTTTAGGACCATTTCCATTAATGTCACCTTTCTTTAGCTAGAGAACCTTACAATTGAAAGCACTACATTAAAAATTAACAAGACTGAATATGAAACTGAATAGGCCTCCAAGCATAACAAAAGAAAATGGCAAGGATAATGGGTGTTCTCAAGCAAGAGAGAGTGTTTTTTGGGGGGAGGGAAGGACCTGCATTATCTTTTACTGTAATAAATGTTCTTTAATTAAACATTCACTGCAGCATTCAAGCAAGCCTCACAGATTTGCTGGGAGCTATCCCAGTCACTGGGGATAGGATACAGAAATAGATAAAGCAGCACCCCAGCTTATACGGAATTTGAGTCCTACCAGTGCTTAACTGCCAATAAGAAAATACTTGACGGAGACACTCTCAGATGATAGTAATTCTTTCCTTGAAGAAAATGGAGGAGTAGCTCTGCTGAAAAATTACTTGGGAACCAATTTTGCTCCTTTAGCAACTTAATATAAAACAACTTTGTATTGTTTCTGGAGGAATCAAACAAAGGAAAGAAATAAAAGGAGCAATAATAAAGGCAGGATTGAAATTATCATGATTGAGCCGGGCGTGGTGGCGCACGCCTGTAATCCCAGCACTCGGGAGGCTGAGGCAGGAGGATTGTTGTGAGTTCGAGACCAGCCTGAGCTACAAAATGAGCTTAAGGACAGCCTGAACTGCATAGTGAGACCCTGTCTCAAAAAGACAAAAAAAAAAAAAAAAGAAAAAAAGAAATTATCATGATTTGCAGGTGACATCATACTCTACATGAAAGATCCAAAAGTTCACCCAACAAAGCTCCTAGATTTAACAAGTAAATCCAGCACCATAACTGGAAGCATGCAGCGCTCGAAACTCAACGGCATTCCTGTGTACAAAGAACAAACTGACTGAGGGCAGCAGGAAAACTACAGCTTGCACAGTATCGTCCACCAAAATTCAATGCATAGAAATCAATCCAACAGCATGTAAAAGAACTTTAAATTGAAAGAAAACACTGTACACTAAAAAAGGAGCTAGAACAGGGTATCATCAAGTGGAGAGATATCCCTTGTTCTTAGTTAAGAAGACCACAAAGGTAAAAATGTCCATAGTCCCAAAATTGATACACAGATCTAATGCAATCCAATTAAAGCACCAATAGAATACCTCAGAAAATCAGAGAAAACAATTCTCAAATTCATTTGGGAAGAGAAGAGACTAAAAAAAATCTAAGGAAATTTAGAAAAAGAAAAAGATAAGGCAGGGTTCAACACAAACTGTGACTTGAAAATATAATACAAAGCTATTGTGATTAAAAAAAAAAAAAACAAAACAGCATAGCACCCCCAAGACAGACCCAAGAAACAATGGAGCAGAAGATCCAGAAACAGATGCAAATTCTCTTACCCAGATTATTTTTGACAAAAGGGCCAAACTCCTTCACTGGGAAAGAAAAAGTCTCTTCAATAAATGATAGTAACTGGCTTTCCATGGGCCAAAGAATAAAACTGGTCCTATGTCACTCATTATATTTAAGCTAAATCTGAAATAGACCAATAACCTAAATATTAAAACAGAAGCACTACATTTCCTAGAAGATAGAATAAATAAAGCTCGTGAAGAACTGATGTAGGGCAAGACTTTATGATCAAAGCCCCAACTGCAGAAAAAATGCCACACAATCAGCAACTGGGATCTCATTTAACGAAAAAGGTTATGCATAGCAAAAAGAAATACTCAAGTGAATAGACAAACCACAGAGTGGGGAAATGTTTGCTATCTGTTGCTCAGACAAGTAAGATAATATGAAGAATATATAAAAAACTCAAAAAGTCGATTAACTCCATATTTTAGGGACCAGTCCAAAAATGGGCATCTGAAATGAATACAAACTGCTGCAATGAAGTTGAAATGGCAAATAAACGTAGAGGAAAATGTCGACATCGCTGGTCATCTGAGAGATGTACATTCAAACAACACCGAGATCCCATCACACCCCAGAAAGAATGGGTATTGTCAAGAAATTAATACCAAGTGTTTATAGAGGTGTAACAACAAAGGAACCCTTCTCCATTGTTGGTGGGAGTGTAGACTGGTGCTACCACTATGGAAATCAGAATGGAGAATCCTTAAAAACAAAAAGTACAGCCTCAGCTGTGCTGTGACATCCTGTAACTCAGCGGTGGCCCGAATTTTCTGATCAAGGAGAATATAGGGCCACAGAGGAAAGTGATCGATGATGCGGAGTGTGCCTAAGGAGAGTCACCTAGAGAGAAAACATTCTCTAAGGCTTTCACAGAGAGTAAATTGGTCAAGCAATGGCCGTAAACTCATCCAGATGGCTGACACCAACAGAAGATCCAAACGGTGTTGCACATGGTTACAAAGTAAATCCTGTGGGAATTTGACTGATCTGGTCAGACACAAAGGTTACATTTTTAGTTATATAGGCCTTGCTTTAACTTGGTCTTAATTCATTCAGCAGAAAAATATAACCACGAGGTATAAAAAGTAATGCCATATTAATATGCTGAGCTGTAAAAGGCTCAAGTCAACAACTTCTGACATTGCCAGTTCTGCTGATAACCCACAACTATTATGGACTATTAGACAATATTGTGTTATTTTGCTGAATTCAAGTACCTACAGATTGATTAAAAGTATGAAAAGGACCTTTAAAGATTGCTCCAAATACTGCTACTCTAACTGCAGTGAAACACCCATCTCTTACAAAACAAAATCAAAATGGAGAATAAGTTGTAAGCCATGAAACTAGAAAATTGATCAAATATCTGTAGGTGGAACTTGGCCCAATGCCTAAACAAAAAAGCTACCTTGGTCCTGAGATGAACACCCTGTCTGACGAAGGTTAACTATCAGTTGTTAGGCAACCCAGTGTTGTACACCACTAACTTAACAAAAGTGTAAATAAAAGACTGTTCTGTTGTGGAAAAAAAAAAATATATATATATATACACATATATATACATGTATATATGTATATATACACAAGAGAGTTAGGATAGATATATAACTACTTTCTCTTAAATCACTGAGAATAAAAGTTTGTACTAATATTTTTTTTAATTTTTATTTTACTGAAGTACAAATATCAATGAGACAGTTTTAAGACACCTTGACAAGATGGATTTGATAAATTAATACATTGCAAACTGTTTTCATAATGTTTTGGTATCATAGAAGATACATACATGATACTATACTTACGGACATTATTACAGTGTATGTCTCTTATCAGTAAACTAATATTGTTTAGACAAGATATTATGTCTGCATCTTGTCCTCTGAATAACTACTATGCAGACAATATGCAGTGTGTTAATTAGGGTAACATCCTACTAACCTGATTTGTAACTGTTTCATTGCTATTTTATCTTTCCTTTCTTATCAAAATGAATTAAAAAAATAAAAAATTACTGGTTCAGGGCCAGCAAGATAGCTCAACAGATTAAGCGCCTTTTACTAAAAACAGGGACCAGGGTTCAATCCCCTGGCCCACATGCCATGCTGGCCCCACTGCTGGGGTGCCCTGAGCCAATGACCGAGTCAGGGTGTGGTGGCACACTTGTAACCCCAATGCTGGGAAGGCTGAAAACAAGAAGATCACTATGAGTCCAAGCTGCATAGTAAGACCCTGTACCAAATACATAAATGAGAATAAATAAATAAATAAATAAATAAATAAATAAATAAATAAATATGCAGGTTCCATTTGAACCAGTTTTCTTCTTGATATTTTCTTGAGATCATTAAAAGAATCATACCACATGCTATATGTATATCTGTGTTTATAACATCATGGTTTGTTACAGAAAAATCTTTTTTTATAACTTTTTATTTTTATTTATTGATTTACTTATTTTTTATTTTTTGGCAGAACCAGGGATTGAACTCAGCCTCTTGCACTTTCCAAGCAAGCGCTTATTATAAAGAGCCATCTCCCCAGCCCCCAGAAAAATCTTTGAAACTGTCAAAATGCCCATCAACTAGTGAATAGACAAAGAAAATATGGGGGCTTTATACAGAGGACTAATATTCTTCCATAAAGAAGAAGAATCTTAAGATATTTCTAGATAAGATGAACATTGAGCTATACCCATAGTGAAATAAACAAGACACACTTGGTCATCTATCACATGGATTTCCTAGAGTGAAAGGAGTGTAGATTAGCCCCCAAAAGGTATAGTAGATATTGTGGGATAGAAAAAACAAAGTTCAACTGAGAAGAGGAACTTGGGAAGCAGGGGAACAGAAAGGAAAAGCAAAAATAGAGGATGGAAGGAAAGAAAGAAGACAAAGCCTTTCTAAGAAGGAGGAGATGTTAGGTTGAAGCAATAGGAAAGAAAGGGGAAAAAAGGAAAAATCAAGATATACCAGGTACAGCTATAAATTCCCTATGATGAATGTGATCATTTTGTATATCTAAAATATATCAATAAAATTAACAAAATATCCCCAACTTTTGTGTATAAAATTATTTGTCTAAGAAACATTTTAATGTTGAGTCACAGATTTAAATATTGGGATTATTCAAAATGTCTTCCTATTTACTCTATCACATGAGTTTTAGAATTTAAAAGCAATCTGTTTATGGAAAGATCTAAGATATCTAAGGGCTGCTTACTCCTTAGAAGAAATTCTCTGGGCCTTAAAATACATTTCTAAATAGGTTCTTTAGGAGATACTGCAATGAGAAAATATCAATGAAAGTTTCTACAGTGAGCTCATAAACCTAGTTTACGACTCAAACTTAATCCCAGACTCAAAGCATAAGCTGCTCACGTTATTCTTTGATTAATTTTCTCATAACATAATCAGTAAAATTACAGAAGTCTCACAAAGGCTATGTCTCAGAAAACAGGGAGAAAGTCCCATGGCATTAGTCTTGGCAATGATTTTATAGAGTTGACTCCAAAATACAGGTCAGAAAAAACAAAATTGTTATATGCACTTACATGAAACAAGTACACAGCCAAAGCAATGAGTGAATAGACAGTAAAGAGAGAGGGAGAGAAAAAAGAGAGAGAAAGAGACAGACAGAGAATGATTATAGACTGATAAAGATATAATACCTAAAATACGTAAGGAATTCTAATAACTCTGAGGCAAAATTGCGAATGTCCCAATTCATTGAACATCTTTCCCAGACCTTATTGTATCTAGGAAGTTTATATTTGTAATCTCATAGAAAACTTCCTGCAATCCTAGTGTGTTAATTCTAGTCTTCGCATTACCATTTCCACACATGGCAAGAATAAAGACATGGAGGCATTGTTTAGGTGTGTTGAAATATAGAGCATTTATTCCAATTTTCTGTAGGGTTTTTATCATGAATGAATGTTGGACTTTGTCAAAATCTTTTTTCTGCATCTATTGAGATGATCATGTAGTTTAGTGCTTGGCTCTATTGATGTGGTGTTTTACATTTATGGATTTGCATATGTCAAACCATCCCTGCATTCCTGGGATAAATCCCACGTAGTCATGATGTATAATCTTCATTTTCTGCATTCTGTTTGCTGGCATTTTATTGAAGATTTTTGCATCTATATTCTTTAGAGAGACTGGCTTGTAGTTCTCTTTTTCGTTGGTTCTTTTCCCAGTTTTGTAATCAGAGTAATACTTGCCTCCAGGAATGAGTTTAGGAGAATTGCTTCCTTTTCAATTTCATTGGTCAGTTTGATAAAAATTAGCATTAAATCTTCTCTAAATTTCTTGTAGAATTCAGCTGTGAATCCATTGGGACCTGGGCTTTTTTGTTGTTGGTAGGTTTCTTATTACATTTTCAATTTATTTTTCTGTATTGGGTTATTCAGAGTTTGTACATCTTCTTGACTCAGCTTTGGCATTTCATATGTATCCAGGAAACTGTCCATTTCCTCTATGTTTTTCATCCTGTGAAAGTAAATATTTTGGAGGTAGGTATTGATGATCTTCTGAACTTCTCTAGGTCTGTAGTGACTTTGCCCTTTCCATTCTTTATTGCTTGAATCTTTGTTTCTCTTTCCTTTTTTAAGATAAGGTTAGCTAGGGGTTCATCAATTTTATTTATTCTTTCAAAGAACCAACTCTTTCATTTATTCTTTGTAGTGTTTCCTTCATTTCCATTGCATTAATTTCCGTTCTGACCTTTATAATTTCCTGCCTTGTTTGGGCTTTAGGCTTGAGTTGCTCTTCTTTTTCTAGGAGCTTGAGGTGCAACATAAGATCATTTATTTGGGTGTATTTTGTTTTTCTAACATGAGAATTTATCACTATAAATTCCCTCTTATGACAGCTTTCACTGTATCCTACAGGTTCTGGTAACTTGCATCTGCATTTTCATTCAATTATAAACATTTGTTAAGTTCTTCTTTAATTTCATCTGTGACCCAATTGTTGTTCAGAGATTATTATTGAATTTCCACGTTTTTGTGGTTTCTTTGTCAATAATTTCCAGTTGCATTGCACTGTGGTCATATAATATGCATGGGATAATTTCAAATCCTTTGCATTTACTTAGGCATGCTCTATATGTTAGTATATATTCTATTTTGGAGAATGTCCCATGTGCAACTGAGAAGAATGTATATTCTTTTGTTGCTGGTGAAACACACTGTAAATCTCACTAAGTCCATTTCTTCACCAGTTTGGTATAGTTATGTTATTTCTGTGCTCATTTTTGGTGTGGCTAATCTATGTCTTTGGACAGTGCTGTGTTACACTCCCCACTACAATGGTGCCATTGTTCATTTGATTTTTCATGTCTGTTAAAATTTGTCTTATGTAGGTGGGAGCTCTTACTTTGGGTGCATATATATTTATACTTGTCATCTCTTCATGTTGCAGTTTTCCCTTAATAAGTGTGTTGCGACCTTTATCTCTCTGAGCAATTTTTGGTTTGAAGTTGATATTGTCAGCAACCAGAGTAGTCCTTTCTGCTTTTTTCTGGTTTCCTGTGGCATGGAGAATTGTTTTGTATCCTTTTATTTTCAGTCTGTGAATTTCCTTTTAAGTTAAATGTGTTTCTTAAATGCAGCATATTGTTGGATTTTGTTTCTTAATCCACTATCCTCTGTTCCTTTTGATTGGTGAATTGAGGCTGTTTACATTCATGGTTGTGACTGATATGTATTGGCTTACTTTTGTCATGTTATTTTTCTGCTGTAGGTGTCATACTTCTACCCTATTTTTAATTACTTTCTATGTTTGGTGGTTTACTCCTGTTGTTTTTGAAGCTGTCATTGTTTCTGTCTCTTTCTAGAATATCTGTCAGTGCTCTATCTTTGTAGGGTTGGTTTTTTGGTCATGAGTTTCTTTAGTTGTTCTTTGCAATGGAAGGATCTTACCTCACCACTGAATTTGATAGGTAGTTTTTCAGGATACATCAATCTGGATTAGAAATTATTTTCTTTCCTCACCTTAAATACTTCACTCCAACCTCTTCTTGATTTGATAGTTTGTGTTGAGAAATCATCTGCGATTCTGTTAGGCTTTTCCACTATAGGTGATCTGTTTCTGCTTCCTAACATCTTTTAATATTATATACTTCTGCTGAACTTCTGGGATCTTGGTTATTATGTATCTAGACATAGATTTATTTTTGTTGTGGCTGTTTTGAGTTCTAGATGCCTCACTTAACTGCATGTCAGGTTCACTACTCATGTTTTGAAAATTTTGGAAATTTTTCTTCTGCTAGTGGTATCATTGGCACCTACTAATATTATTTTTCTTTGCATCATCTTGTAGCTGCTGAATTCTTTTTTTTTTAAATTTGGTCCCTTCTTCATTAGCTGCACCACAGTCTTCAATGTCTGGAAGTCTATCTTCAGTTTCATTCCAGCAATTTTCCAGCTTTCAGTGAACTTCTTATGTTGCTGGATATCTGTTTGAACTGTTTTATGAATTCTAATTCCTTACATATTGTTCATCCAAAGTTTCCATCACTTGTCTTTGTCCTCTATTTGATCTATGTCTTCTTTGGCTATGCTAAGTAATTCTTTCACGATAGTTATCTTTTTTTTTTTTTTTTGACCTGTGATATTATTTCTGACTTTATTTTTTCTGTAGTCTGATGGACCTTTTGTTTCCTTCTGTTACTATCATTTCAGAAATTTTAGGTATGTGATTTCCAAGTTCTTGTATGTCCTCTCTTGGATTTGTTTTGGGTAAGCTGGAGGATTGAAGTTGCCTTTTGCCCTTGCATTTTGAAGATCCAAATAATCACCCAGACTTAGCGGTGGTGAGCAGTGGGTCATGGGTTGGTAAGGTTCCTGCTACAGTGGGGAGCTCCTACAGGGTAGGAATCAGCAAGGCTGTCACTACTAGCAGGGGTGACTGGCCAGCGCTCAGCACAGCTCCATTGTAGGTGGCGGCTGGGCACTGGATTCAACAGGATCTCATGGGATGCCCAGAGGCCTCCTAAGCTCTTAAACTATGGGACCAGTGGCGTCACAAGCTCCAGGCCTGAGCATTGGGGGACCAAGGGATCAGCTCACAAGAGTCCCACAGGCCACTCAGAGTCCTCCAAAATTCTTAAACAGTTGGAGTCAGTGCAAGGAAAGGTGTGTGCCTGCGTGCACGGGGCCCACAGATCATGACTTACCAGAGTTTCACAGGCCTCCCTGCACTCAACATCTCTAAAATCAAGTTAACCTTGCAATATGTTGTTACTTCACACCGGTCAAAACAGCGATGACCAAAAGGAAAAGAGGATGCAGGATGTTGCTCAGTGTGGGAGCTCTTTCCTGGCACATACACAATATTGTGTTCCACACACAGGTACACAACCCACAAATACACAAAGCCACAACTGATAATTGTTGGTGACAACTAGAGATAAGACAACTGAACACAGTGATGGTTAAAATGTAAATTACTATGGCTACTTTTTTTTCTGCTCATTTTATTTCTGAAAAGGGCCTTACTATGTAGTTCAGGCATTCCGCAAATTATATATCCCAATCTGCCCTCAATGTGGCTCTCCTCAATCTTGCCTCAACTTTCTAAGAGCTGAAATTACAGATTGCAACACCACACCAAGCTAGTACGATACCTTTGGGGAAAACAACCATAGAAGTCTAAATAACTGGAAACCATGTGTTCCACACTGAAATCCTTATGTGGATTGAGCCTGGGTAGTGCACAGCTCGTATCACAGAACTCAGAAGTAGGGGCAGGAGGATTGCTGTGAGCTCTGACCAGCCCAAGATGCAAAGTGAATTCAGGCCAGCCTGAGCTGTATACTGAGTTCCTGACTCAAAAGAGAAAAAAAAAAAAAAAAGAAAGAAAAAAGAAAGAAATGGGTATGTGGAAGGGATGTTTGTCTTCCTATGTTCATCAAAGAATTATTCACAATAGTTAATATAGAAAAGCAACCTAAAGTTCCACAGTTAGTGAAATATTTGTTACCAAGTCTTGTCTTAGTCCCCATTGCACGTACTGAAGTGATAGGTGATATCCCCAGAGATCAGCGCAAGGACTCACCATCTTCCATTTTTCTGAGAGCATTATTTAGGCTGTCTCATGATAGAGTTATGAATGATGGAAGCTCTGTGTCCTAAGCTTTCACAGCTGCTGGCAGACACTGCAGTCACCTGGCCCAGTGACAGGCTTTCCTCAAGGTGCCTCTTACAGTTCACTGAAGAAGGGAGAGGCCAGAGCTGATCCAGGTAGAAACAGGACTGACGCAAAAGATGGGTCACTAAGAACCTGATACAGCAGTTCTTCAGAAGTGAACTACATTTCTTATGATAGCTGGAAAACCTTAGGCCAAGGAGATATTGGCATGAAGAAGGACTATGGAAGTGGGGTTTTCTGGGGTGATTCCAGTGTGATAAAGTGAAAAATCTCAAAAGCAGCCACTCCGAGGCTGTGCAGATATTGCAGGAAATTGATTATGTCCAAGGACTAAGTGTCCAAATTGTGTACAAAATATTGGCTCCTTCAAGGAAACACCGCTGTGGATCAGGCTTCAAGGCAAAAATAACCTCTTCTTAGGTGCAGAGGAATCTAAGGAATGACTTCAGGCTCAGCCTCCAAAATCTAGAAGCTGGTAGACTTTTAGGTCTAATCCAACAGACTTGACTCATGCATGTAGAACGTAAAGAGATTAATGTGTTGCCAAATTGATAGAGCTTTGTGTATGAAAGACATGAACACTGAAATGCTCACCCACCACTCCTTGCTCACTCAGCTGAGGTGTGGGAGCATGGGAAGTGTTTCCAACTTCCTCCACTAGGGGGCAGTACCAGCTTTGAGATTTAGTTGCTTTCTCCTTCAGATTCATTGCACCCCATTTCCCCTAGATCCAAGAAGTAAATCTTTTTGCCACTGATCCTTCCGTGGTCCCAAGCGATGCTACAGCCTGGAAGGAAAAACAAGACTCACAGAGTGGAGAAAGGACTCATTAGTCCAGGAACCAAAGGAACAATTAAAAGTTGGGAGAAACTGTGTTCAGATGGTTCCTTCCACAGGGAGCTTGGGATAGGAGAGAGGTGGCACTGCAGAGCTGGGAGTGGGGACATGAGACAGGAACTCTTCAGGAGCAGGTAATTGCCCTCAGGAGACTCCTGGGCTCCTAAAAGTTCTCAGCCAAGACTAGTAAATGAAATCTCCACCCAGGAGGACGGAACCAGCCCCAGTGCTTTCCTAGGCAATATGCTGACTCCTGGCCAAATGAGTCCTGAGCGTGAGCTGAGCACGCAACCCTGGTTGACTGTCCCATAGGGAGAGCTGAGAGAGGTGAGAGGAAGCAGCTTGATCGGGGTGACGCCAGGGCTGCCCTTGGCCCCTCTTCTGTGTTTTTCTCACTGGCAACATGAGAAGCTGCTTAAACTCCTTCCACGGCAGTCATGGTGTAGCTCACTGTGTTCACTTCATGCGGTGAAAGTCCAACTGGTAGGCAGGCAGGCAGCCGTCTAGCTGAGGTGATTGGTGTCTGTAGATAGATATTTCCACAGGAAAGGATAGAGGTCAAAAGGCAGAATCTGTCCTCTTAGACATGAGGCACTTGAATAGTGGTGGATACAAGAAGAATGAGAAGGGCTGACATTTGCATAAGAGCCAAGATAAATACAGATCTCGACATTCTCTTGGAAAAGAACTTAATGAATATTATCAGCAGTCACGGTGTGCAGTTCTTATGGAACAGTCAGGACTTGTCCCTAGTCTGCTAAAATCCCTGCTGTTAGGGATCATCCCAGTGGGAGGTAGGAAAAGGCTCATGCACCAGAGAGCCACATGCCTGTCAGCCTTGTTTTTCTCGTTTCTGCTGGTACAGCCCACTTGCCTACTCCCTTCACCTAATTTTCAAGTTTTACCTGCTGGCACCACCACTAAACAGTTGTGTGTGTGCTCTGGATCCTTGGAAGGCGAAGGCCATTGGCCCTGAATATGTTATTGCCTAGTCCTTCTCTAGCTTTACATCAAAACCCAAAGTATGTCTTTGCTTGTAAAGCCATAAACTATGGCTTCTCTCTGTGTATCCACTCAGCAGCAATCTTAGGTGCTCCAAGAATTCCTCGTGTTTCTTTCATCCAACTTGCTCCTCCGCAGCTGAAGAAACTGCGGCTTCAGTATGCAGCAACGCACCCACGCATGCGTAGACGGCTCCTTAACCCAGCTGAAGCCCAGCTCTCCCTGTCTTAGTGCACCCTTGTCTGTATTTCCACACCCACAAGTGACGGCCCTGGTTGTTCTTCTTCTCTACTTTAGCCTTTCTATGAATCTGCTTCCCTGTTGCTGTAATGAGACAGGTTGTGTGCACTTAGAGAATGATCATCCGCTTGCCTCTGAGCCTCTCTGATGCAGCTGTGCTGACTCAGCCTCTCCATCTCCATTCTAGGCCTAGGTCCTGGACAAAGGACCTATGAGAATCTGAGTCCCAATTTGCAACTGAAACTTCTTTTTCCATAATTTTATTGAAGAACAAATAGCAGAGAGACAGTTTCAAATCAAATTAGTAGAACAGATTCAATAATCAATACATTGCATATTGTTTTCATAGTGGTTTTTTGTTGTGCAAGGTGCATATTTGATATTCTGTTTACAAACACTATTAGAACAGATGCCTCTATTCAATCAATTAAGAGACTGTAGCTGTCTACCTATCTTTTTTTAAAGCTGAATTATAGTACAGTTTCAATAATTAATACTTTTTACATTGTTATCTTCTTAGTGGTTATCCATAGTACAAGAAGAAGACAGGATATTCTGTCCAAACACTATTAGTGCAAATCTTTCTTCTCATAGAATTAAGCAAAAGTACTACATATTTATCCTAACTGTACTGTTTATACAAATACAGAATGGTCCTTCCTTTGTTTCCCTTTTTTTTTTTTTTTCAGTCCTGTCAGAGATGGGTATTCTATTGGCATTCCATTATTATAGATGCTTGAATTCAGGAAAACAATCCAACACAGTCCAGCAGTCCATAATAGTAGTGTGTTATACACAGAAGTTGTTGACTAGAGCCATTTGCAGCTCAGCATATTGTTATGGCCTTATTTTTATACCTTGCATACTTTTCTGCTGGATGGTTAAGACCGAGATAAAACAAAACCTATACAATCAAAAATGGAACTTTTGTATCTGACGATGTCAGTCTAGTCCCCTCAGGGTTTGTCCTGTAACCCTGTACCTCACTTTGTAGATCCTTTTTTCAGTGTCAGCCATGTGGATGAGTCATGGCCATTGCTTGCAACTGACACTTAATTCCTGGTGTTTAAAAAATATGGAGTAAAATCTCTAATTATAACAAAGGCTACTTATAAATAAAAACTATATATCATCTCAAAATTATCAAAACTCTATTGGCATAAAAGAGTGGAGAGCTGGCTCTGTGTGCAGAACATGGGCCTCTCTACTGAGAGAACACTGCACCTTCATTCTTTGCTACAACTGCAAAGGAGCTGTCTGTCACATGTTCTAGCAACATTCTGACCTACAGAGCTCCTGTTCATATTGCTTCTGGTCGTTATTGGACCTAATTTGCACAATTTACCTCCACAATGCACCCTTGCTCCGCACAGTAACAAGAGCCTCTCCAGCTTTACTTACCATATCACGTTTTTATGCATTTGTTCATCTGATCTGACTCACAGGAAATGAGGTAGTGCAGTTGCTATTCCTGCATTTCAGAGGAAGCAGCTGAGCCTCAGACCTTGCCCTGGAGGCGAAGAAGGGAAGCGACCAAGGGCCCGGACCCTTGGACTTCTCATTCCAAGATCCTCCTGCTAAGCACAGCACACTTTGTAAGGCAACTCAGTGGCCTGGAGCCTCCCCTCTAGGACGCCGCAGATGCCTTGCCTCTAGGCCAGGCCTGCCCAGCCCTCCCCCAGCCTGTCACAGATGGGCACAGTGAGAGATGAGAGGTAAATACAGTCTTGAACCTTGTTTCAGCTGGATCCAGGTACATCTGACTCCTGAATTACCCTGTGTCCTGGGACCCTTGTTTATAAAAATGAGAGTGTTTGGCCTCCATAGCTACTTATATTTTCAGTGGTCTACAAAGACTCTTGTTCCCTGATGCCAACTCTGAAGGTGAGGACTACATCTACAGTATCAGGTGGCCTAGCACTGGCAGCAGAGCCACACTGAGGAACTTCCTGCGCCCACTCGGGGGCCAGGCTCCGAGGGCAGCCACGGGCTCCCAGGCAGTGCTTAGGCCCAGCCTCCTGCTGTCTCCTTTCTGACCCCACGAGCTCATCCTGCCTACAAGGATCCAAAGCCAGTTTCTACAATGACCCCTTCTGGTCACCTGAGGACAGGGCTGATGGAAGGCTGAGACTCCTGCTCCAGGTGGGCGCTCTGCTCTCTGCTCCACAGTCTGGGAGCAGCCCTCTTTCCAGCCCAGAGATCCATCACCTTTCTGGCTCAACTCAGGTTCCCTATACAGTGCACTTGTCCTCTGCCTGACTCCAGGGGTGTGCACACGCATGCGCTGGCTGGCTTCCTACAGGCTGTCACCAAGAACCAAGCTTTGCCTTTGTTATTAGATTCTGTGGTGCTGCTGATCCTCTACACAAAGATTCATGACTCTGAGAGGTTGCATTTCCTAGAGTTGGGTCAAAAGTGTAATGCCTGATAAACTCAACAAATATATCTGCCCATGAAATATTGACCAACTAATTATTTTCTGAGAGGCAAATATATGCCAGCAATAATACTGCTATAAAGAAATGCTGATCTTCTTTAATCTCATGTTTCTAGAGGAACAGTCAGCAATCTGGGAGGGAGAAGACCCAGGGCTACCCTTGCTGAAAAAGCAGAACCCATCCTGATGGAGGCTAAGACCTCATCACATCTCTTCATGTTTGGCTGTGCAGTGTGAGAGCCACTGCTTTACAAATTGTCTTGCTACCTTAGTTTTAAACAGTTTATTGAACATCTAAAAAACTGCTTCCTTCGTGACATATGAAGTGTACCATCCTGAGAAGTAAGAAATAACTCCGGTGATAATTTAATTACAAATCTTAAATTTTAATTAGTGAAGTAGGAGGTTCCTCCTCTCCCTGTTAGTACAATTACCTTAATTGGTATTTTTGTAATTCTTAATTTAATCTCTTCATCCAGTGAAATTAGGACAACCAAGGTAATTGGTTGTCTGATTTCTGGCTTTCTTGCTCACAATCAGATACTTGAAGTTCAGCTCAGTTCCTGACCTGGAGCAGGACCTCTGGTGAAAAAAAGATGTGACCAACACCTGGACAATGACACAATGTGAAGATACAGAAGACTGCTCTATAGACAATGAGGAATTGACCCTGAGGAAGCACGAAGAGCAACTGAATCCAAGCTTTGGAAATGACCCACAGAGCCTCCGGCCTCCCGGTCCACCCATGTATCTGACTACAGCTCTGTACCCACGGCTACCCCACCTTGAGGGCCCCTTCCTTCCTTCCTTCCTTCCTTCCTTCCTTCCTTCCTTCCTTCCTTCCTTCCTCATTTTCCCATTTTCCAGCTTTCCTTGCTTTACTTGTGTCCTTCCTTTCCTCCCTTCCATTCTCCCTTCATTCTTTCTTCTTTCCCCACCACTCATTTTCTATTCTGATTTCTTGTTTCTTCATCATAACTGTCCAGAGCCACGGACATTAAAAGAAGCCAGAGTAGAAGAGTCACGTTTGAGAACCTAAGAGCATGAAGTCAGGGCCATACGGGACTCTCTCCAGCTTCTCCACAACACTGTCCTCTAGTCATCAAGGCCAAAGAACCCAGCCTCAGTGTCCCTGGTCCGCCTCGCACTCCAGCTGGGTGATTAATTCAAGATCGCTAGAGTGAGTCCTTTTCCTCCTGACAGTTTCCCCAGCCAAGCAGCCCACCCCACCTGCTCCATGAGGAGGGACAATGTGACCTGGATGACTGAGTTTGTCCTAATGGGGCTCTCAGATGACAGACAGACCCAAGCTGGGCTCTCTGTGCTCTTTGGGGCAATGGGCTCATCCTCCTCTTGATCACCATGGACATGCGACTCCACCTGCCCATGTACTTCTTCCTCTGCCACATAGCCATCGTGGACATCTGCTCTGCCTCCAGAGGGGTCCTCCAGATGCTAGCTCACGTCCTCCTGGAGAAGGTCATCTCCTTTGCCTGATGTGGGGTCCCGCTCTTCTTCTCCCTAACCCTCGGGGGAACCAAGTTTATGGTGCGTGCTGCCATGGCCTACAACCGCTATGTGGCCATCTGTCAGTCCCTGCATTACACAGTAGTGATGAGTCCCAGGCCCTCTGTGGCCCTGGCTAGTGTCCCTTGGCTTGTGGGTCTGGACAACTCCTCTGTGCAGACAGCAGTCACCATGTGCCTGCCCACCTGTGGACACAATGTGCTGAACCACGTGGCCTGTGAGACAATGCACTGGTAGGCTGGCCTGCATGGCCGTCAGCCTCAGCCAGGCGGTCATCATGGCCTCCAGTGTGGTGGTGCTGCTGCCGCCCTGCTGCCTGCTCACTCTGTCCTATGTGCACATCGTGGCCTCCACTGTGAAGATCCGCTCGATCCACGGACGCTGCAAAGCCTTTGAGACCTGCGCCTCTCACTCTCCGTGGTCTCCACGTCTTACGGGGTGGCTCTCTTCATCTACCTGCAGCCCTGCTCCGGGGCCTCCGCTGGGCAGGGCAGGGTGGTGGTGCTCTTCTATGCTGTGCTGACCCCCATGTCAAACCCGCTCATCTATAGTCTGCGGAACAAGGACGCGAAGGCAGCTGTGAAGCGCGTTCTGATGCGCAGCTCGGAGTCCAAGCGTTAGGTGGTGAGTTTTGATATAAAGAGCTCATCTCTAAAAACAGTGAACCCTGGATTATGATCTGCAGGCATAGCACCTGGGAGGTTCTCTGGCTGGGCTTGTGGCGGTGTGTGTGCATAACTGCACACGGGGTGGGAGGACCGTCAACAGTGCTCTCTCTTGGTGTAGGAGAGATACGGAGCATGAGTCCACACTCATGCTCCAAGGAAATGAATTTTATTGATGTAAAAATACATATAGCCTGCTACAAAGTTAAGTGAAATATGTACATTTTCTTCACTGCATTAAAAATAAAAAATTATTTACATGCAGATATGAATTAGAGATGAGGTTACATTAGAATTCAAAGTAGTGTACATATTTTGACGGAAAAGTCTATTTTCTCAAAAATCTGCAAATATACATCTCTGCCCTAGTCATGGAGCAAATTAAACATGAGCTGCAGGTTACAGGATGTGCTCTGCTCGGAGGACCCAACAGGCCCAGCGCAGACTTGCAGAGTCACGTGGCCACATGTACCCGCAGCACCTCATTTGGACAGGGAGCTCACGAGGGCATCTGGAGCCAAGCCCTAGTCAAGGCCCCCACGCCCCCGCTGAGTGCGGCTGACTGCGTGAGTCACAAGAACATCACTCTTCTTCCTTTCCTTTCCAGCTGGCAATCAGCGGATCAGAGACAAAGTTTGGGATCTCAAGCCAATGTCTTTTTATACCATAGACTCCCAGGAGATCCCCTTGTGAAAACTCAGGAATGCATCCAGAATTCACCCTCTTGTAGAGGACCACACCACGTGCCATCAAATGTGGACCAAAGTCTTCAGAGAGGAACGAGGCCTGGTTGTCCACTGGCAAAAACATTATTCTTCTCAATAAATGATTGAATTCTAGGTATCCTACACCATAAAGCAAGCCAATGACAGTTTTGTACTGAGAAATGCTTAGAACAGCTTTCAAGAACCAGACTTCAGTATCTCTTACACAGATATCATAGATCTGTGATTTGTGTTGGCCACAACAAAAAAATACATAGATCAAAGCATCTCAAGCTTTTACTCTGTCTTTAGCAAAGACGGTAAAGTATTGAAGAAGAGAGAGGAGCATTTCCTTGAATTTCTATAAATATTTTACTGAGCTAAAATTCATGTAACATAAAACTTACACTTTGCCAGGTTATTGGCATTTGTTAGATCCCCAGTGTGTGCTGCCTCCTACCTGCTAGCTTCAGAACATGTTTGTCCCCATGAGCATTCACATTCTCCAGCTCCTGACAACATAGATCTGCTCTCTGGCACCAAGGTTTGGCCAATATAGACACACGCATGAAAGGAATCATGAGATAGGTGATCTTTTGTTTTCATTTAGTGTAATGCTTTAGAAATGGCTCATGATTTTATGGTGGTGTCATATTAAATTGTATGTATCTACCACATATGTTTCTCTACTGATCAAATGATGGGCACATGGATATTTTAGACTATTATAGTGTTGCTATAAATATTGATATACAAAGTATTGTTTGAATACCTATTTTCTGGGTAGACACCTAAGAGTGAAATTATTGGGTCTGATCTTATCTCTGAAAGACATGGGGGAAGACATAGGAAAAATATGGGGCAAATTATCAAAATAGGTCTCAAAAGAAGAGATATAAATGTCCAATAGATAGATACAAAAGTTTCATATCTCTAATAAAATTCATCCCAAAAGGAAATTTCACCTTACATCTGTTAGAAGAGCTATATTTAAAAAGACAAGTGAGCCTATTTCCTCCACCATGGGGTCTGGCATGGACAATGTCAAGGGAAACCAGTATCCACTCTCAATTAACTGGAAAGGCAGGATCTCATGACAGACACAAACCAAGACCTCTGATACATAGGTGTCCCCAAAGAACAAGCCCCTCCTAAAATAACACTGATAATAGTTACATAGCTACTTACAATCAAAATTTCACAAGGATCATCCCATAAATTTTTTAGAAAAAGTTCCTTCTGAACTAGAAAAGGACAAGACAAAGGAGAAAAATATAATCTCAGGCCCACAGCCTACCCAGAACAAGTCCGGGAAAATATCAGCATAGAAGAAATTAAAAGTCACATGCCTGAAATCTCTGAAATGATTGTGACTGAAGTAAAGAAACAGCTCCAGATGGGTGTATAAGAAATCAGTTAAAAAAAAAAAATCTTTCAGGTAAAAAAAAAAGAAGTGATAACCATAATGAAAAATTGATGAGCATACCTAAGAAGACATGGATAAAGAAAATTAGAGGAGCACAGAACACTGATGGGCTGCTTAGGCAGACACAGGGACCGTAGTTCAATCCCCAATGTGCCATGCTGGCCCTGACCCTGGGGCAAGCTGAGCCAACGATTGAGACTGGGCATGGTGGCATATGCCTGTAATCTCAGCCCTTGGGAGGCTGAAAACAGGAGGGTCACTACATGTCCGATCTGTGTAGTGAGACCCTATAGACCCTATACTAAATACATTAAAAAAAAAAAAAAAAAAAGAAAAGTGATGAAAAACTTAAACGAACAATATTGGAAAGAAATGCAATGCATGAAACAGTCTCAAAGAGATATCCAGGAAATTTAAAAATTACATTGAAGTCTGGAAAAACTGTTAGAATGAAACTGAAGTTAGACTTTGAAACCTTGAAGACATCTGTGCAGCTAGCAACCAGGAAAGAAAGATCTCTTAAAAATAACAAGGAACCAGGAAGAAATAGTTCAACAGCTGCAGGATGATGCAAAGATGAATAACATAAGACTGGTAGATATCGACAGGAGAGAGGTTGGGGAAAGAGATATATCCATGTGTTTAGGCAGAATGGTTTGGACAACTGTATTATGAATTCCTGGTGCTCTATGGAAAGGAACAGTTAATCCTTAATTTGATTTGTCTTCTTTTTTTTCAATTCTTTTTCCTTTTTGTCTCTTCTTACTTTCTTATATATTTTTTCTTCCTTCTTCCAATTTTTCATGTATATATCTGGTAATATGAACAACTAACTTGAAGACAGCACTGTGCAATGCCATAAATACTGTGAAATTCATGTCATTCTGTTCAGTGAAATTCTCTATCAGTTGTAATTTTTCTGCTTTAATACTACTTTGTAATCTCTTTAAAAAATAAAATAAGCTGGGCGTGGTGGCACATGCCTGTAATCCCAGCACTCGGGAGGCTGAAATAGGAGAATTGTTGCAAGTTCAAGACCAGCCTGAGCTACAAAGTGAGCTCGAAGCCAGCCTGAACTGCATAGTGAGACCCTGTCTCAAAAAGACAAAAAATAATAATAATAAAATAAAATAAATGAAAAATACTGATAAGTGTCTATATAAAAGTAAAAGTCAATACAAATGACATAAAAAGACTATTTGCAGAAAAACAGAAAACATAAGCAGAGGGAAAGAATTTGACATATACATGAGTAAGGCAGATAGAATTCCAATCAGCATCAATCAAAAGAGATCTACACTCAGACCTATAATAATCAAGGTCCAGAAATTCCAGCACAAAAATGACATATTAAAAACTGTTAGAAAAAGAAATAGATCACATATTAAAGGAAAGCCCATCAAAATCACAACAAATTTCTTAACACACACCGTCAAGTCAAGAAGAGCTTAGAATAAAATATTTCAAGCCTTGCAAGAAAACAACTTCCAATCCAGCCTGATGAACACTGCAAAACTATCTTTAAAAATTAATGGAGAAGTAAAATATTTCCATGACAAAGAACAACTAGAGAAATTCATGACCACCAAACTAATCCTACAAAAAGTACTAAATGATATTCTAAAAAGAGATAAAAATGACCACGGTCCCAAGAACAACACAAAGAAACCACCACATAGGACAAGTAATTGAACACAAGGCAAAAGCAGGGAACCAACAACATGGAAATGACATGACGAAGATAAATCACAATACTAATCACTTACAACCAGCAATGTAGATGGCCTCAGTCCACCAGTTACAAGAAATATATTGGCACAGAAAGGCCTGCCAGATAGCCCAGTGGATTAAAGCACCTGCTTAGGCAGACACAGAGGCCAGACTTCGATCCCCAGCCTGCTGTGCTGGCCCCAGCCCAAGGGCACACTGAGATGGAGCCTGGAACTGGGTGTGGTAGCTGCACCTGTAATCCCAGCCCTGGGGAGGCTGAAAACAGGAGGATCACTACAAGTCTGATCTGTGTGGTGAGACCCTGCAGACCCTGTAGACCCTGCAGACCCTTTCCTAAATACATAAAGAAAGGTAAATTTGAGGATTTTATAGGTAAATGGATGCAACTAGAGGCTATCCTCATAAGTGAAATAAATCAAACCCACATTGTAAACACAGTATGTCTCCCTAGTGTAGCAACATGAAATAGTAACTAAAATCGGAAAGGGGCAATAGATGTAGTAAAAGTAAAGGAAACCAAACAAAAGGGATAAACAATTGGAATGAGGAAAAGGAGAAAGAAAGGAAGGGAAAAAGTCATGTATGTATATACAAATGTTGCTAAGATAACTGCACTACTAATTTCTATCAGTTTTTTGCGATAGCAGTTAATGCTGATAACTTTGACTTTGACCCACTTTACATGCTTATATCTGATAATCTGAGCAACTGCATTTAAGGTATTAATGTGCAATATAGCTATTTTAGAAAACAATATAAAGATATCTCCAAAAACTAAAACAAGAACCCCCACATGATCCTGCCACGCACGGCGCTTCTGGATAAGTGGTCCAAAGACATGAAGCATCAGATTTCCACCCGGAATAGGTGGCATTGGGATTTTTACAAACAAGCTTTAGTCTGTAGCAATTGATTAAAGAGAAAAGACCGAAAAGCTTTGTGCCTGTTGGTGTGGCAAGAGTAACTGGATGTTACCATGTCACCTTGGCTGTGAGGGTTTGCGTTGGAGGTGACCCTCATGCCCCAGCAGAGTCAGTAAGGGAGTACATTGTCATTGGGTTTTGGAAGTAAAGTTTCAGCAGAGTGTTGCAGAAGTTTACAAAGCAAGATGAACAGTGGGAGGTGATCTCCAGGAGAAGAAAACGTGGGGGGGGGGGGCAGTTAGGAAGGGACGTCCCTGAAGCAGTGGGAATGAGGCCTGGATGTGTCCAAGGCCTACGCACACTTTCTGGGTTTATAGCACAATCCGGGAGCACAATTCAGTGCAGGCTGAAAGGAGTAAGAGGCATAGAGTGTGAGATGTTGGGCTTTTCATAACTAAGAGAACAAGTGCTTCTAAAGTGTGGGGGCAGCTCAGCGACTCCAGGATGCTTTCATTCCACTGTTTCTAGTAGAGGCTGCAGGTTGCATTTTTGTGCCATAAAGCTGAGCTAAGAGCCCAAAAGAGAATCCCTGTTTTGCATTTACACAGGGAGGGAAAGGCACACAGGGAGGGTTGGGAGACTGAATGCTGGCACAGAGGCAGAAGAAGATGGAAGTTGGCTGAAACAGGGGGACCAACAGAAAAGGGGGAAAGGAAGCGGTGACTGAAGTCCCCAAAATTGGCATCGTGGAGAAGGGGTAGCTGTGAGACAAAAGTCTGGCACCTAGAGTCAAATGCCATTTGTGGCCCCCCAAACAAATGGAGACCAGATTTTGAGTTGGGGTTAGGGGATCTGAGAAAGGAGCATTTTCAGTCTTGCATAGGGAACATTTGCATCCCCTTAGGGGTAGGGGAAAAGGGACACCCAAGGTAGGTGACCTCAGTCTGGAAAAACTGGCCTTTGGCTAGAGATATCATGCAGTTCTTCACTGCTTAGAAAATAAATAACAACAGAGTCTGTTATTTATGGATTCAGAGAAAGCCTGTACAGAAAAAAAAGTAATCAATATATGGGATAAAACATCCAAGGTTTAGGGGAAGAAAACAGGAAGTCTTTATGCAGTTTATCTGAAAGGTGTGGCTTTCACAGAATCCCTAGGAAAGGACAGCTTCAGTGAGTTCTTGGGTGTTTTCAGGGTTAGAACCCATCTAGATAAAAGTAAAAGAATTCTGAGAACTGGTATCAACAGGGACAGATACAATCTTTGCGGCCTGGAGTGAGATGGAATCTCAGTATGGTTTTAACTGGCATTTCTCGAATCACCAATGATACTGAACATTTTTTCACATATGCCCATTTTATAATTAGATCTTTGCATTTTAGAGCCTGATTTTTTATATTCTTTTTTAATCTTTTATTTATGTATTTGGTATAAGGTCTCACTACACAGCTCGGACTCATAGTGACCCTCCTGTCCGTCACTGCCTCCACAGCACTGCGAGTACAGGCATGCACCGCCATGCCCAGTTTCGGTGGCCAGCTCAGCACCTGGGGCTAGCACTGCATGCAGTTACCTGTACTGGAGATTGAACCTGGGTCCTTGGGTTTGCTGGGCAGGCACTTAGACCACTGAGCTTTCTCCCCAGCCTTACATTCTTTATACATTCTAGACAGAAGTCATTTGTCTAAGGGACAGTCAGCTTAAATTTCTCCCAAGCAGTGAGGGTTTGTTTTACCCTGTTTATTATTTCCTTTGATACGCAAAAACTTTTGTAAAAGATGATGCAGTTTTTCCTTCATTGGAGTATTTCTTGTTTGATTTGGGTTTTGTTCATGAGCTTTCTGTCTACTCCAATGACTTGCAGATTTCTGCTTCCTTTCTCCACCTGTAGATTTAGTGTTTCTGTTTTAATATTTAGATCTTTGATCCACTTTGACTTTAGTTTAGCGCATGGTGATAGACAGGGGTCTAATTTTGGCCTTCAGCACGTAAGAAGCTAGTTTTTCTAGCACCATTTTATGAAGAAGAATTTACAAGCCAAGGCAAGCAACATCTTTGGTAATAATTGTAATCAGGCATTTATACAGAAGAATCCTTCTTTATAACCTCTAAATTCTATTTCGCTTTTGGTAGGATTGACACAAGTGAGCTGATTTTCTTTTGACAGATGCCATTTTTTTAAATTCCCCTCCTGTCCTGAAAGCTTTGGTGATTAAGCACAGCTGTTGTTTGCCTATTGGTCTGTTTGATCCCCACATTGAAGGTAAAGCAACAAAGGACAAACAACTTGTGTCACAGCCACTTTCGCCACATCTGAGCAACAAAAAGTTTTGCACAGATCTTAGACCCCTCTCTCCTTGTTGAAAACCAAGAAGAGAAACAGATTAACCAAAGATATTTTCTTTATAATCTTCATCTTTCAGAAAACTTTTGTTATACCTACATTGTCCACATTAGAAAACGTTTTGCCCTTGTTTATGGCTAGCTTATGTAACAGGCATTGTAACCACTTAAGTTTTTTTTTTTTTTAATTCCCAGTGCTTTTTATCTAAAGGTAAACTGAGATTTTACGTTTTTAGTACAACTTCTTGAATAAGAGAATTTTAGTAATTTTAAAAAGTGAATTATCTTGGCACCAGCAGAAAATAACTGGGGTTCACAACCCTTTAAGACTTTATATGTCTTTGAATGACAAGTTACTTATCTACATATAGTTTAAGGATTATCCCAATAATATATATATATATATATATATATATATATATATATATATATATATATAAAAGTTTCAGTTACATTGATCAGACAAATATACTACCTCCCATCTTCAACTTGGAATGAATTTACTACTCAGCTAAGATGTTTTCCCAATGATCCCTCCTTACTCCCATTCCTCATTATGGGCAGCCACCGAGGCTGTTTTCTCTCTTGGAATCCTCAAATAGAAGCCAAGCTTTGCTTGTGATTTGCCAAGACTCACAGTAAGCTGTGTGTAAAGCAACAACTTTTTGGTCTGATATTTGACATTGTAGTTTGATTTCTTGTCAATATCAACTTGGGTGTAGATTGCCATTTAAACTCAGCCTGGTGATCTGGACCCTTTCATAAAATATTTTTATCTTTTGACAACATTTTTACTTAGCACTGATAGTCTTTTATTTCCATTTTCCTGTATTTACTTGTCATGGGCGGGAGCTTGGAGTTCAGCCTCTATTGTTGCTGGTGAGGGTGGTAAAGTCTGGAGAAGGGATTCAGGCAGTGGCCCCTCAGCTATGGGGGGGGAGTCAGATTCACAGAAAAAAGAGACACATAGAACCATTATCTCCTTAGGGTGTACCATCGTAATTTATTAGGAGAATCACAATACAGTTCTCATATTATTTCTGCTATTCTAACACCAGAGCGTTAAACCAATAAGAGTAGGCAAAATAAAAGGCATAAGAATATCAAAGTGGAAAGAGACTGAAATAAGTTGGTTGGGGAGAGACTGAAAGATCAGCTGGGGTCTGAGGGCAGCCAAAACACAAGCATCTTTTTCTTTCTTTCTTTTTTTTTTTTTTTGGCAGATCTGGGTATTGAACTCAGGCCCTTGTGCTTAACAGGCAAGTGCTTATTCTGTTCAGCCATCTCCCTGGCCACAAGCATTTCCTCTTTATCTTTCTAATATTTTTAATTTTTAAAGAGAGTACAAAATAGTATTAAAACAAAAGACCACACGTGACGCAGAATCTCACTTAACGAAGTGATATGAATTTCACAGTATTTGTGCTCATGCATAGTGTTGTCTTCCAAGCAGCTATTCATATTATCAGATATGTGCATGGAAAATTGGAAGAAGAAAGAAAAAATGTATAAGAAATTAAAAAGAGAAAAAGTACCAACAATTTTTAAAAAAGGAGAGACTGGGTATGGTAATGACACTTATAATCCCAGGGCTTGGGAGGCTGAAAACAGGAGGATCACTAAGAGTCTGATCTGTGCAGTGAGACCCTGAAGACCCTGTGCTAAATACATAAAAATAAATAAATAACAATTGAAAAAGGAGACAAAACAAATTAAGCATCATCTGTTCCTTTCCATAGACCAGCAGAAATGCACAATACAGTTGTCCAAGCTATTCCTCTTACATACATAGATATATCCCTTTCCCCAACTCCATCTCCTGTCCTTCTCAACTTAGACACTCATTCCTTTTGAAAAAGTTCATTCCCTTTTCCCAGTATCTATTACAGCCTTCAGATTCCATTTTCTCTTTCAGGTTCTCACACTATGGAGACAATATAATGTTTGCCCGTGTGAGTCTTATTTATATCACTTAACAGTATGGTCCCTAGTTGCATCCATTTATCAACAAAAGATTCTAATTTATCCTGTTTTATAGTGGAATAGTATTCCATTGTATAAAAATACCAAATCATTATGCATTCCTCAGTTAATAGGCATCTGGGCTGTTTCCAGGATTTAGTTATGACAAATTGCACTGCTATAAACATGAGTACACATATATCTCTGTAGTATGAGGTTTTCAGTTCTTCTGGAAAAATACCCAGGAGGAGAATGGCTGGCTTGCATGGGATCTCTAATCCTAGCTTTTGAAGGAGTCACCACACTGATTTCCTTAGTGGTTGTACCAGTCTGCATTCCCACCAACAGTGGAGAAGGGCCCCTTTTTCTCCAGAGCGCCTCCAGCATTTGTTACTGGCTGACTTCTTGATGATAGCTATTCTTTCTGGGGTGAGATGGAATCTCAGTGCTGGTGGGTTTTTGTTTTTTGTTTTTTTTTAACATCCTCACTTTTATTTGCATTAGGTAATCATTATGTTTTTTGTTTTTACTTTCTTTTCCAAACTTAATTCCTCCTGCCTTGGCATCTATAACCACTTCACCTAGAAGTAATATTCCTTCTTTTATGTCTCAGAACTCACAACAAAGAATAAGTTCTAGGTTGCAAGAGAGGATTTATTTCTTGCACCTGTTCATTTAAGTTTTAGTCCACAAAAGGTAAGACAAAAATATACCTAAGTGCCCTGGTTCAATGCAGTGCATACTTAACAGAAGTCAGCTATGCAATAGCGATCATAAGGAAAACCACAGTTGAAACAGAAAAAATATTTACCAGGTACACTAGGAAGCTATTTTTGAGCTGATGGGGAATCAAACCAAGGACCTCATGTTAGGGTTTAAAACAGTGTCTCCAAGCATATACGGAAGCTGATTGGATGCCACTGGCTAATGTTTTCTTTCAATGTTCCAGGGACACCTACGCTTTCAGAGTAGCAAGCACTGATAAAGAACAGCAAGACTCAAGAGTGGTGGCTCAGCTTTTCCCCAGTGTTTGAAAATTTGAAATGTTATTTCTTTAGTTTCTTCCACAAACTTGTTCAAGATTTTATTACACTTACTTCTTGGTTTAAGACTTCAAAGTTATCTCCATGTAAATCTTTATAGTCATTTCTTCCTATCCAAAAAAAAAACACTTTCTGCGTATTGTTTACTTTCTTGACATTCACCTGTTTACCTCCTTTTCAGGTCTTTCTGTCCTCTGTTCATCACTTCTGGCCTTAGAAACTCTCTTTATAAACAAAACAGCTTCTTTATTATTCTCTCGTGGTAAATGCACATTCACCTTGCTTGGAAAATTTAGAACTTAACAATGAAACAACTCTCCTCTGCTAACTTGACATCCCGCGCACCGTGTTCATGACGTGCTGCTCATATTCTGCTCCTGACTCTGCCGTTGGAGAAACAGAGCCACCGTCATCCAAGTATTTGTACCTATGACTACCAAGGTCTTCTTTTTCTAAATCTTCATCAACATTCATTTGTTTCAGTGATTCCTTAAGGTGGTGTTCATGCTTCAGTTTTTCAATATAGTTAAAAAATCCTCTTTCAACAGCTTGCCAAAACTTAAAATTTTCCTCCAAGGTAATGGTTTCCTTCCATCCTCAGATTGTAAAATTGGGAATATAGGCCCTTTTTCTTTGATTTGTTTTTTATCTATTTGTGGCCGAGTAGTGTTTCTCTTTTCTTTTGGTCTTCCTCTTGGCGTTAATTTTGGCTTGTATTTCCTCTTCTTACATTTCTTCTTTATTTTTTTATTTTACTTTTTTGTTTGTTTGTTTGTTTGTTTTTTTGAGACAGGGTCTCACTATGCAGTTCAGGCTGGCCTTAAGCTCACTTTGTAGCTCAGGCTGGTCTCGAACTCACAACAATCCTCCTGCCTCAGCCTCCCGAGTGCTGGGATTACAGGCCTGCGCCACCACGCCCGGCTTTCTTCTTTATCTTGAGCCTTTCAAAAATAACCTTTGAAGTCAATGGTCTTGGTTCTATGCATGAGTCACCTGATGAATCTGTCTGAACACTCTCGGGAATATGAATAAATTTCCTCATGGGTTTTCTTTGAGGAAGGTACACATTGTCTTTTAAATAAGCAGATACCAGATGAAGAGCTATCACTTTGATTTTTTATTTCTACAGCTGTATTGATGTCATATACACATAACAGGATCCATTCCTGATTTTTCCACCACTTTTTCTTGGTCTTAAAGAGTTTATTATCCAACTGACTGCAGGAAAGGTCAGTCCTGTTTCAATTTTCATTTTTCAAGTTACCAATGATATTGAATAATTTTTATATATTTACTTGCCATTTGTATTTCTTTTTTTCTGAAGTGACTTCCATTTATTTTGATACATCTTTTCCTCATGATGATATATAGGACCTTCAAGTCAATATAAACATTTTATAAAGATTTGAATATTTGGGTATGCACCTGCACAATACCTCAGCAATATCTTTCAGCAAGAAAAACATTGAAATGTAAAGACTAGACATGATTACTAGGTACAGTGAACATCTACTGCAAATACTTCTGAAGTAAGAAGGCACCACATACCTTTTCAACTAAAAACCACACTTACAACACAGGATGATTTTATTTTTACATAGGACCTAGAACACTTAAGCTGCCAATTAGGTGCTGAATGGCAGAGCAACACCCCCAGTTTATACCATGAATTCATAGGGGATAGGTTCCAACAACTCGGGCTCCTTTCCATTGGCCCTCACAAAGTGTGCTTCTCTGGGAGGGGCAAGCTAGTGCTTCAGTGCCCAGGTACCTTTCTCTTTGGCTTCCTTCTTTTTCTGATCATTTTCCTTGACACGTTTCAGAAAGCTATCATGACTTTTTGAGTGTTTAATGTGCTCATATGCCTTTAACTTGCTTGTTTACAATAATGCCAGCAGCATGCTGGGTAATGTTGCAGACACTTCCTGTTTTGCCATGGTAACATTTGTGAGGCTTTCCTTTTTGCACAGTACCCATTCCCTTGATGTCTACAATATCACACTTTTTATAGATTTTAATGTATGTGGCCAAGGAAAGAACCCCATGTTTTCTAAAAGGCCTGAAAAACATATACCAGGTTCCCCTCCTCTTGCCCTTCGTGTTAGTCATTTTGGCAAGTTACTAGAAGAGGTCGGTTCCCTGTATTTATTCACCTGAAAAGTGTATATCCATCTCAGATGCCCATTTTTGGATTAAGTCTTCAGATTCAGGGAGTCTTTTTTAAACTTTTTATATGTTCTTGATAGAAGGCCTTTGTCAGAGGAACAGTTGACTATAATTTTTCCTAGTTTGTGGATTTTCTCTTTACTCTGTTGGAGATTTGCTTGGAAGAGCAGAAACTGTTCAAAAAGACAAAATCCCAGGTATTGATCCGTTGAGATATTTCCTGTGTAGTTTGGCATTTCTTCACAAAATTTCTACCTACCCCTATGTCTGTGACATTTATGACTACATTTTTCTCCAGAAGATTTAATGTTTCTATCTTGATCTTTAAATCTTTGATCCATTTTGACTGCAGTTTTGTGTATAATGATAGATATGGGTCTAGTTTTAGCCTTCAGCATTAGGAAAGCCAGTTTTTCTATTACTATTCATTAAGGAAGCTATCTTTCTTCCATTGAACATGTTTGGCCCCTTTATCAAAGATGAGGTGTCCTATTGTGCTTGCAGTTGTGTGTGCATCTTCTAATCTGTACCATGGATCCTCATGTTTGTCTTTATGCCAGAACTGTGCTGATTTTATTACAGTGGCATTTGTTCTTGGTGGCCTGAAGGATTGAGATTAGTTTTTGTTCCTGTATTTTGGCATTTTTGAAGCTCCAAGTGGTGAGGCGTATGTAAGCAAGGTTTCCACTACAGTGGGGAGGATAGGACTCACCAAGGCTCTCATTAATAGTGGATACAACTGGGCAACACTAAACAAGGCTTCATTGTAGGTGGTGAGTATTGGCTGGATTCACCAGAGTCCCATGGGCTGCCTACAATCCTCCTAAGTTCTTAAACTGTTGAACCAGTGCCAGCACAAGCTCCACATCTGTGTGCTGGGTGACAAGTGACACAGCTCACCAGACTCCCACATGATATCCAGGGTCCTCCTAAGTTCTTAAATAGATGGGCCAGGAAATTTCCATGCCTGCACAGGCTGGGCCCATAGATTGCAGCTCTGCAGAATACTGGAATGCTGTGCAGGGTATTCCATAGTTCTTAAAAATTAGACTGACACCAGCAGAAGCTTCACTCCTATCCGCTGGGAGCTAAGGTTCAGAGCTTACCAGTCCTGAAGGTCTCCCGTAGTCCTTTCCAAAGTTCTTAAATGGTACCAAGAGAGATCCGCACCTGTGTCTGCATTGGAATCACAGATTGCAGCTCTCCCAAGTCCTAGCAGGTTACTCATGGTCCTCCTAAGTTCTTAAAAAGTGGGACTGGCACCATAACAAGCCCCACATCTGCATGCTAGCTCATGACAGGTCAGAGCTCATCGGTCCTGCAGACTTTCCAGAGTCCTCTCCAAAGATCTTACGTCACACCAGGAAAGTGCCACACCTGCCCACACTGTGCTCACAGATCTCAGCTCTCCAGAGTCCCAGTGGACCCAAGCACTTTGTAAGTTGGGAGAAGTCAAAGAGAGCGACAAGGACATGGGAAATAGATTCATTCTACTTTATCACCTGCTGCAGGAGGCCAAGGCCAAGTGAGCTTTCAGGTTAGGAGAGAGTAGCTAGGTACAGGAGGCAGGCAGTGCGCATGGAAAAAGATCCTGAGGAGGGAGGGATTGGAAGGAGGCCTCCACTGCCAGTGGAGGAGGAAAAGAAGGAGCCTAGGACTCAGGAGCACTTGGGAGTGTAGGTCAGAGTCAGCAGGATTGAAATCTGGTCCAAGGACAGAACAGAGTTGAGTCCAGATGATATGGTAAAGAAGGAGAACTTGGAAAGTGGAAAGGATTAACAAAAATTGACTGAGAAAGTAAAAGGCCACTCATTGCAATAGATAAGTGTGTTTAAATCTCAAAAACCTTGAGTTTAAAATTGTGTATTTAGGTTATTAAGTATCAACTGTGTAGTAGAACATAAGCTTTTTAGTTTCATGCTTCCCCCTCCTAGATTTTTAAGTTTTTAGAATATTTTTAATTGTTTTTTAAGGAGACAGAGAAAAGGCTGGCTTTGGATGGTCAGAGACCTAAATAGAGTGGGTGAGACCTTTAGAAAGATGGAAGAACAACAGACAGTCAGGGGTCTTGTATCTCCCAGAGTTCTCACAGGAACAGTGGCCACCAGCAGAAGACCTGAAGCCTGCATTTGCTGATGGTCAGAAGGACAGTTTTCCTCAGACTGGAAAGGATAAACAGCATTAGGATTTTCAGACAAATGGACAGAAGAAAGGAAGCCCCTGTTCACATAGAAACTATTCCAAATACTAGCAGATGAGCATGAGCTATGATTTCATGTTCAAGGTCACTGCGGAATACATAGAACATTTTAAGATTGATCTGAAATACATACTTGGGGCTTCCTTCTTTTGAACTTCTTAACATGAATAACAGGAGTACAAAAATGAATCAAAATATGAAAATGATGGAAATGGCACCAGTCATGTTGGATTACAGATTTTAATAGATGTGCTGAATAAGAAGAAATATGTAGTACACTGTCAAAGAAGAGGTCATCAAAACATTGATCCAATTATTAGCACTTTGCCTAAATCACACTCTCTGGTGTGTCAAAACGCAAGGGGGTAGGAGCTGTGTGTCTGCTGAACACAGGTCATTCAAAACCCTGTTCACAGAGTAATAGGTAAGCTCTCCATTCCTGGTCAATACTGGACAGGAGACCTCAGAATTTACTCTCGGAGAAAAACATTTTTCTCTAGGGAAAACGGTAGAATCTCTAGTGCTGATAAAGATTTCATCAAGCAAATATCATCGCTTAGTGACACTTTGAAGCCCCTTAGCTTCATTATCTCCTTGAAGTTAGGACTAACCTACGACATAATTTACCCCTAAACTACATCCATCTGACTCTGCTAAGACTACTCAAAAAGGACAAAAATCACCCCTTGAAATCTGATCTACACAGTGGCAAAGTAACCCCACACCTAATATAATGTAGCCCTGCCTTCCTTCATATGAATACACTATTCTTATTCATCAAATATTAAAGAAATAAGATAATGAATGCTAAGCTGAGAGGACTCTCTAAGAATACAGAATAATAAGTTTAAAAACAGTGTGTAGACCTTCTCTTTTTCAGGCATCTAGGAAGAACAGGGTTACCCGGTTACCACAAACAGCTAGAAAATTACAAAAAATAAAAAAACTTTTCTTCAGAACTTGAATGATAGCAGAGAACTGCATTCCTGTGAGAAGAAACAACCAGGAGATGGTTGATACGATCGCACTGACTTCCTGCCAGCAGGCGATGTCCGTGCTGTGGCCTAAGGAGAAAGAATCCAGAGGGCCTGAAATGTCGCTTGGTTGAGGATGTGGAGTTTGAGGATAAAGAGAAGGGCAGCGCTCCAGGGAGGAGTTTGCTACACAGAGCAAAGGTGCTTGGATTGGGCTTTGAGTTTCTGGCTAAACATCAGTCCGTACAAGGAGTGGAAAAGCCCCACAAGATTGGGAAAGCATAACTTTGAAGAAAAGAAAAATTGTAAAACAAATTCCCCCAGACCTCAAATGAAACCAAGGTCCATGTTCTTACTCTTCAGTGAGAGAGAAAAAAAATTAAATAAAATTATATTTTCTTCCATACAAATAGCAAAAAGGCTAAATCTTAGAAGTTGAGTAAAGTTACACCTAAGAAGAAGACCACCATAAAACTCCTTAAATTAGTTCATAAACAGCGCAGATTTACACTAATTTATAACTAACTTAACTTCCTGCCAAACAAAAACAAAATGTTTTAACAGAACACAGCAAAATCTCCTATAACTTAAAATTTAAGTCTCCGATAACTTAAAATTCTTCCTGTCCAACATTGAATCAGAAATTAGTAAACCTTTAAAACATCAGGAAAATATACCAAATAACCTGGAACAAATCAGTGAACAAACACAGATATAGAACTTGACAAAACTAAATGGAATGAAAACCTAAACTTCGTAACACTGAAATCCCAACTCTGTGAAATCTAAAGCAGCTGAGACTCTGCACAGAGCGGAACTGAGCCAGACCTTCCTAAAGTGCTGCAGAGCTCTGAGTGGTGAGGAGCAAAGAGGGACAAAAATAAAAGGAGGGAAAAAAAAACAACACAGGGATAGGAAGATAATGGAACACTTGGCTCTCAGTCAATGAAAAGGTAGACAGAAAATCCACAGGGACTGAGAGGCTGTGGAGGAAGTGAACCCATGCACGTGGCATTGTGGTACCCAGGGCCACGCCACCCTAAGTGGCCCAGGAGCTGTCCTCAGCAGTGACCGTGCGCTGCACCACGTATCTGAGCAAAATTAAAGCACTAGGATAATGCAGCGTGCGTACTCTGACCGCAGGAGAATTCGTTAAAAATCAGTTCTGGAAATAGAATTTGGAAAATCCCCCAGGCACTGACATATGAAACACCACATGTGTGATTCGCCCATTGGTCTAGGCAGAAAGGATAAAAAGAAAACTGGAAAACAGTTCAAAATGAGGGAAAGTGAAAATACAACATGCAAAATTTGTGTGATATTTTCCTCAAATGCAGCGCTAAAACGATAGCCCGTACATAACTGGAGGCATATGCACTCTCACCCTCAACCCAGAATAGATACAGGACTAATGTGAAATGGTTTAGATCTGAATGTATCCTCTGTAACCATAAAGTTTTGTACTAAAAATCCTTTGGCATCTCGGGATGGCAGAAGTTTCTTACATAGGCAGTAAAGCCATGAACTACAAAAGAAAAGAGAATATGCACTCTTGCATTTTTCATATGTGCCATGTCCTATTTATAACCAACAAATTATAAACATTGATCATCTCCAGAAAATAAATGCTGGAGACACGAATGAGGAAAAATGGCAAAAATGTAATTTTTCCTTAAGTTCTTCTGTGTTGTTCGAAATTTTTAAATCATTTATGTACTTATTTACTTGTTTGCTTGGTATAGGTCTTCCTACGCAGTTTAGGCTCATACTTATTTTCCTGTCTCAGCCTCCCCAGTGCTGGGATTACAGGTGTGAGCCCCCATATCCAGTTTCGGGCCCTGCACAGCATGCCCAGTGTTCTGGGTCCTTGAACCTGAGATGCTTAAATGGCAAAGCTATCTGTTTGAATTTTTTAGGTATAAAAATGTACTTTCATGTAAATAATGATAGATTTTAAAATATATGCTCCTTGGAATATGTTGACACTTTTTTCAGAATAAGATTTGACACAGGGGACTCAAGGAAAACCTTTTCTTTTAACTCTCCTTTTTCACCCTTTGGCTTCTCTAACTATCTAGATGAAGGAATTAACTTTAGGAAATTATTCAATATGAGATCGAGTCAGTCAGTCAGCTCAGCTAACTCTGTTGGGAGAGAAAGCCATCAGGAGCAAGATGACTTGCTTATGTCCAATCCTAACAAAACTATGTCAAGAGACAACGGTGGTAGGGTCAGGCATATTTGCCTAGGACCAGATTATCATAAAACATTCTGCCAGACCCACAACCTTGCCGTTGAAACCACTTCTGTGACGACATCCTGTTGAGGAGCAGCCAGCCCTCACTGCAACCTTGCTGTGGCCTGACTAAACCACAGCCTTGCTCTGTCACCTCTCCAAACACCATCTCCTAGCGACAGTCAATAGACAAATCTGCTATGAGCCTCTGTGTCCAATGAACTTCCATTTCAAAACAACCTACACATACTTCTCAGTGCCCTTAAAATCTCCCCCTTGCCTCAACCTCCCTGGACAACTATGACGCGTATAGCCCAGATTCCAGACCGCTGTCATTCATCCCAAGCAGACTTTTTCTGGGCCTGCCTCCTTCTGTGCTGTTGTTGCAGGTTAACAAGATATACCAATCTCTGTGTCAAGCTGGGAATGAGGTATAATGAGGAGAGAGATACCGTCTCCAACTTTCAAGCAGTTTGTTAGAATCAGAAAAGAGAACTGGAAAAGATGGGCTTAATGGACAAGGTCTTTCTCCAGCTTCACCTCCTGGCTGCAGAGAACTGTCCTCCACAGTGGGCTCCACACTCTTACTGCAAGTATGGTATGAAAATTTCCCTTCCACAGACAGAACTGAACAAAATGAGCTGAGTTGGGGAGCTGACCTCCGGTCGACCTCCAGTCCACTGGATTCTTCTTCAGTCTATCTCCCAGCATCGTCTTGTGGTGGTTTAAAGCCTCAGTGAGCCCTGGAAGCAGCAATCCAAACCCTCATCCTTTCCTGAAATCCCTACGCAGCAGTAATGGAACCCATCCTCTGATGCTTCTCACTGGCTTCTGTGACCCACTCCATCAGCCTAGGAGTGATAGCTCAGTGGGCCTTCGCAGGAAGAAATGGGTCTTGAGACCCTCAGATACCAGATCTGCTGCCAGTCCTGCTCCTCTTGGGCAGATTACCTTAAGCCAATCACTTCTGTTCTTTGAGGCTGAAATGGAGACTGAGAGAACACCCTTAAGATTTCCTTCTAGATTTTATTCCAGGGGCTACTGGATTTTGATGTAGCTGGTGCCATCCTCTTAAACAAAACTTCCCACCCTTGAGTGTGTTAGGGATGAAGGATGTTCAGGCTTTTAGGTTGTGGCTCCTAAAGAAGCACAAGGGTGGGGACAGAACAGAGGAGAGAGAGAAAAGAAGAAAAGACATACCAGCTGCAATGGCCAGTAGGTCATGCCACGGTGGACAAACCAACTCTTAAATGATCAACACGGCTCTATGCAGAGCAGAGTAGAATCTGGGCCCAAGGATCAACAAGCAAAGGGACTGACAGAAATGAAGGCAAAGCTGCCTGCTATGAAAATGAGATGCATTGTGAAATTGCTCGGCTCAGGACCCACACAGAGGAGAGAACTTGAGATTTATATCTGATCTCTTGCCTCTTCCTCTCTGGCACTCTTCCTCTGCCCTGCCTCCTGCCCAAGAAGAATTAAGCCTATTTGTTCAGCCAGAGCCTTCCACCATGCTTCTGCCTTGGAACTAGCTGACCATGGACAGCAGCAGACTCAGTATCTCCAGGAAACATGGAAAGGTGGCCCTCAGGTCCCCTGAGGTCGCCTAGGCCTCTGTGACCTTCAGCCAGAGGTAGAACTCCACAGCAAAGCCAGTGGGAAACTGGGGATGCACTGCCTAGCTTTGTGACCTCCAGACTGGTGACAAGGACAAACTGACTAAAAGCAAGTGGAACAAGAGAAGTTCTTCAGTTTTTTGCCTTGGCAACAATTTCTCACTTCATGCAAATGTTCTGTTTCTGTGGTTAGAGAAGGGCCTCATGCTGGGTATGTTGAAAAGGTCAGAGAGACGGCCAACCATTCTACAAAGGGCAATGGCTTACTGCATCCACAGTCATACGGAGTGGTCTCCAAACCACCTGTCCCTCAGTTCCATTGGTGCTCGCTGTCTCAATGACAAAAGGAATAGGATGTGGGCCAAGCTACAAGCCCCTGGGTGCAGAGCTCACGAACTCAGAAGTGGCTGTTATGATAAAACCAGTTTCTAGGCTCAGGTATCAATAGAGTGACTCCTTCCCACCACAACGGAACTGAAAGGAGGAAGAGGTGAGGCCTGCAGCAAAATCAGATTGCCCTGCCCTCCTGCCAACTGCACCCCGACCGCATCTTCCAGCCCTGGTAGAGACACTAGGTTAAACTGTTCTCAAGTTGTTGTTTTTACTCTATTTCTCATTTATATTAACTAAGTTTGCTTTCAGTTATTTGGACTTCAGAGCAATAGTACTTTACTCTTAATATATTGAGCTGCTTTTTGTGTTTTCTTGCAGGAGTTAGGCTGTTTACTAGATACTGGTGTTAGATAAGATAACATAAGCAATCTGCCACATCCTGCAGTGTTCAAACAATTTAAATTTTGAACTGTTTTATCATTTCTTGCCTCTGTCCACTTGAATATTGATGGTTTCTATTAGACCACTAGGCCTAATAGTGGAAAACTGAAGAATCATGATAGGAACAGGTTTTTTTTTTTTTTTTTTTTTTTTTTTTTTTTTGTCGTTTTTGAGACAGAGTCTCGCTATGCAGTTCAGGCTGGCCTAAGCTCACTTTGTAGCTCAGGCTGGTCTCGAACTCACAACAATCCTCCTGCCTCAGCCTCCCGAGTGCTGGGATTACAGGCATGCGCCACCACGCCCGGCAGGAACAGGTTTTTAGACCATGGGAAATATCATTCCAATTTTAGTATATGTGTTGCCAAAGTGAGCATTTTTTCTTTTATTTTTTTACTTTTTTTTTTTCTTTTCTTTTTTTTTTTTTTGGCAGAACCAGGGATCAAACTTAGGCCCTTGCGCTTGCCAGGGAGACCACGGAAAATATCAAGTGAGATATTTGTTGTTTTTGCTTTTTCTAATTTATCCCATTTACCCATCTAATGCAGATATAGTTTTTAAATGATCACATATACAAACTGAGAAAGACCCAGATCTTGTGGTTTCAAAACTTTGACTCAGTGTGTGGCGTGGTGGTACACACCTGCAATTCTAGCTGATAGGGGGATGAGACAGAATAATCAAATGCAAGGCTAATCCAGAAAGCGGCCTCAAAATAAAAAAGGCTGAGTATGTGTTTCAGCATTTAATGCGTTCAATTTCCAGAACCACAAAAAACAAATTCTAACTGTTGCATCTCTAGGTAGATTATTTCTTAAAAACCAAACAGTGGAACACAATGATTGCCAACAGCACTAGGTTTGAGCAGTAGTTTGAGAGATATCTCTAGCTCACCCAAAAGGTTTAGAGTTTCCTATGATAGCTTGTAGACATGTCTTTAAAAAATCCTTACATAACCCAAATTGTAGTAGTCAGAAAAATCTCAGAATATTTAGAAGGGTTACTATTTCTGTAGGGCTTAAATATGAAACCATTTCTAATCAACTTCTCTTGGCCCATATACTTGTGCTAACTCAGCTGTTAGTTTCATGACTATTTGCTCAATATGTGTTGGATATTGCGTATTTTATTATTCAGCTGCCTTTGTGACATGCCTTGTGAGAAAGCGTGTGTATTAAAGGCATTTGAAGTATGTGTTCTTTTGTTTGGATAAGGGTCATAGAAAACTACATGTCCTTTCATGGGGTAATTTTGAGCTTTCATTAGCCCTTGTAGGCATTTTCATTGTGTAGCAATCTCCAGACTGTGCTCCATCTCCCAGGAAGACTCCAGTTGAAAATCCTTTGAACTCTATGTTGAATACCATCAAAAGCAAGTTGCACAAGCCTGTACTAGGTCCTGGACTCCGTATGATTTTTCTTTTCCATATTTCCAATGCGGATGATACAGACCACAGTCCTGCAGCCTCCATTTATGTCATTGAGCGATAGAGGGAGACATCAAGGACAGGCTGTTCCACACACGGGCCTGACACCTTCTGAACTGGATCAAAACCTCACAGAGAACTGGTCCATTCCAGAGTCCCGCTGCTCCGAGGCAAAGCCTGGAAAAGGCCAAGTGTTCTCCTTTCTATTTCATTGGATTCTAGGCCTAGCACTCATCTCCTCGCCCCAAGTCATTTTTGTTTAGCTGATATTTGGAAGTTCATGCTTATCTCATTTGTTACTCACTGCAAATGAGTAACATTTCTGGCTCTTACCTGATCTAAGATGTTCTAGAATGTCATCTTGGGACCAGGTCTAAAAAAAACCTAAGGCTTTTGAGAAACACAGCACACAAAAGGAATGACAATTTATTTTTTATTATTCATGAGGTGATTTGAGATCTTTGGTTTTTCACTTTTTCAAATAAGCAATGAAGAGTTTAATTTCAAAGATCTTTCCTCCTTAGGTTGATTTCAAAATGTGTTCCTCTCAGCTGGCAGGGTGGCAAGCAACTGTAATCCCATCATTCAGCAGGCTAAGGAAAATTGCTGTGAGTTCAAGGCCAGCCTGGGTTACAAAACGAGCTCGAGGCCAGCCTGAACTGCACAGTGAGACCTTGTCTCAAAAACTCTCAAAAACCATATCTTAAGTTTTCCATGTTCTCTCTAAAGTAGTGATTTTCAAACTTAGCTTCCCTTTGTAATCAGCTTAGAAACAGTGAGGTTCTACTACAATATTATATTTCTGGGTCTCCCTCACCTGAGATTAGTAGGTATTTGCTCCAGAGTGTGATTTAGGCCTCTAGACTTAGGCTTATCATGTTACCCTACTACATGGTCAGTGTTCTGGTAGCCAGGAGATTTTCCTAAGCCACCCTTTAGACCCCAGTGTTTTCCACGCCCCCTCACATGGCCCCCCCACCGTCTCCTAGTGGCATCCAGACGTGCTGCTCACCTGACAGATCCCTGGCCATGTCCCTGTGGACTCTGCCCATTTTCACTCATAGACATTCACATTCCCTTCTCCTATCACATTGCAAAAAGACACCATGAATATATTGAAGGGAAGTCTAGAGGCCACTGCTGCTGATACACAAAGAAAGATCACAAAGCTCCTTAGCTCCTTAAGAGAACGGTGGCATCTTGAGTCTTTGCTAAAATTCAGCCAAACAAACACAGAGATGTTCCGAGGGCAAACACTTCCTTGCTACGCCAGAAGAGCTTACTCAGAGCAGAGCCCCAGAGGATATTAGAGGCACTCCCTGGCTGACTCCATCTGTGGGCACTGTTGATTTCCAAACACTGTCATGCAAATAAGCAATACGTGCATTCCTTTTATTAATCATTACTTTCGCAGTCAAAGGCCAGCATTTCACCAAGGAAACAGTATAATCTCAAAATATTGGGGCATCACCATGGCCAATACACTGTCCTCCAGTGAGGCCCTGATGTTATCAACATAGCACTAAGACGGATTAGTCAGTGAGAACCAAGGGCGTGATTTTCTCTGTCACTAATCCAGCTTGGGTTACAGGGGAAACAGGAATGGCCCCTGGCGCTGACCCGGTTGGAAGGTCAAGGCAGAATCCCAGGAAACAGGTTCTACACCCTGCTCCGAACAGGCAACAATTCTTACAAGCATTTTAAACATTTTTTTATTCATTCACTTAACAAAAAAATTACTGTGAAACATGCACTAAGATTTTTTTTTTTAATGTATTTGGTACAGGGTCTCAGGCCCAGTTTCCGTGGCCAGGGTCAGGGCCAGCATGGCATACAGTACCAAGGATCAAGCCCTGGTCTTGCCTAAACAGGGCCTTACTCTGCTGAGCTATCTCGTCACCTCACATTAGAAATCTTTATACTTTAAAAAAAAATCTGAAAAGATCTCTGTCTTTAAGAAGTCTACTGGAACAAGAATACATATTCACAGCTGTACTTCAAGCCCTTTGTCCAGTCCTTGACTATGAATTCCAGTTCTGATGAGGCCTCCCCCATAATCCAGCAGCCTGTCCCGCCTGCTCCAAGAAGAGGGACAATGTGACCTTGGTGAACTTGAGTGGGGTTCTCAAATGACACATAGACTCAGGCTGGGCTCTTTGTGCTCTTCGGGGCCACCTACCTGCTGACCCTGCTGGGCATTGGACTGGTTCTCCTAACTGCACTGGATATGTGAGCCCACCTGCCCATGTACATCTATTCTACCGCCTCAAGGTGGTGGTACCTCTCGGTGGACATCTGCTCCACCTCCGACAGGCATGCTTTCTCTTGTAGAAGAAGCCCATCTCCTTCACCTGTGTGGGGAGCAGCTCTTTTTCTCTATGGACCTCTGGGGCCCAAGTTTATCCTGCTGACTGCAATGGCTTATGACTACTACTTGGCCATCTGTGACCCCTGTTTTATATGACAGTGATGAGTGCAAGATTTTGTGTGGCACTGGCAGGTGTCTCCTGGCTTGGGGCCCTGGCATATTTTGCTATAGAGAGCAAACAGAGGCACATTGTGCCTGCCCACCTGTGACACAACATGCCCAATCCTGTGCCTTGTGGATGTCACGTACACCAGGTCATCCTGATGGATTCCGCAGCGTTGCTGGTGCCCCAGCTGAGTACCAGATAGGGACCCAGCTGCAGAAAGGGAGAATCACAGAGGAGTTCAGAAGTAAAATGGGGAGGTTCTCCTAAAGACAATGAGACTTAAACTAAGGGATAAAGTATTGATATAACTCTGTGTGTGTGTGTGTGTGTGTGTGTGTGTGTGTGTGTGTGTGTGTGTGTGTGTGTGTTGGAAAGATGTATTCTCTGCCTTCGAAGACCTGAGTAAACAATGACTTAAGTTCTGGAATCTTCCTTGTACTTCTGGCCTATTCTCAACAAGACATAAAAGGAGTTTATGTCAATCAGAAATTTGAAACATGTATTTGTTGATTGAGTTAACATCAAAATAATTCCAGTATCCATTCTCACTGATGTCCTAAATGTCAGCTTTGCCATCTGTAACCCATCAAATTTCACATTTAATGAAAATCTCTCTTGAGTTCAGGCCTGGCACATTACCACTGAAAATTCTCCACTCTTATATACTGAGAGTATCACGTGGTTTAAGGCAACACGTGGCTGTTGGAAGAAACAGCATTTAATAAATCTATGTCAGCTGCCAGGGAGATAGTACAGTGGTGTAAGTGCCTACCTGACAAGCGCAAGGTCCTGAGTTCGATCCCCAGCACTGCAAACAAACAAATCTATGTGAGGGCTCCACTATGCACAGCACATTCTCAAGGTGCTTCAGGAGACATCAGAAATCCAGTGTGAGGGCTTCCAACAACCTGGAAGATCACTGGAGCCGAGGTAAATGGATGCAACTAGAGACAGTACTCGTAAGTGAAATACGACAGATCCACGTGCAAATCTATCTATCTTAGTGATCATATATATAATAGTTAAGATCATATATATGATCTTATGCATATGATCTTATCTCATATATATATATAAGCTTTTGCTTTTCCTTTCCTTCTTATCGCCTTTCCCCCATTCCAGTTTCTCTTTCCTTTTGGACAGTTTCTTCCCATTTTACACTATCTATTGAACATTTGGGCTCTTATTTCCTTCTCTAGCTTTTCACTTTAGGAAGATGATATGATGTTCGTGCATTTCTATCTGGTTTATTAGACAGAACGCTTGGGTTCTCCCTAGTGTGAGGACCTAGAAGAGTAAATGAAATCCAAAAGGTACAAGAGATGCTGTGAAATGTAAAAAAACTGCTCAAAGGGAAAGAAGAGAAAGAAAGAAGAGAGGGAAACATCTATGTGCATACACAGGACAGCTTGGATAACTGGATAACTGTATTGCTGATTTCTACCAGTCTATTGAAAGGAACAGTCGATGCTTAATTTTTTTCTTTCCTTCCATTTTTTGTCCAATTTTACTTATATCTGGTAATCCGAGCAACTAATTTGAAGACAATAATATGTAATATAGCCATTGTTGAATTCCTATCATTTTGTTTAGTGAAGCTTTTATTAGTTCTAATTTTTTTACTTTTTATTCTCTCTTAAAATCAAAAAGATAAATACCAACAAAGAAAAAGAGGAGAAAAGAAACTACAACATAATCCAATGGTTATAATTTTTATAACATTTGGAGACTTGCCAAGTGGGAGATAGAAATTAGAAGGCCTGTGGGAGAAATCCTCTTGCAAAGGAGGATTTGCAAAGGAAATAAAGAGAAAGAAAAAAACAACACAGATCGTTGAAAACAGTGGCATTAATTTGGATGACTCAGGAGAGAGAGAGAGAAAGAGAAAGTTTGAGCCTTGAATGGGGAAATGACCTAAGCCAGGTAAGGAGGGAGAGGAAAGGAAGGGCAGGCAAGAGTAGGCGAACCAGTTTGGTGAGAGCAAAGGAGTCCTGAGGAAGAACTAAGACTGGAGAGCAGGGGTGTGCACGCACGGTAGGGCACGGAAAACAGAGCCAAAGCCTTTACACAGAGTGTGGACCCTGCCAAGACAGCAGAGTATTTTATGCAGCCCAAATCCTCCTGCTATAATAGCTAGACACAATTTCTTTTCTTTTCCCCAGACTTGGGAGGTGAATAAACATAAAAATAAACAGCACACCCATTTTTCTTCTTCAGCACAACAGACTCTCAGTGCCATTAGTGTCAGTAAATGAGCAATTCATTATCCACCTTCCCTTGGTTTTAGAAGGTTTAACAGGCCAGCGAGGATTTAGAATCCAAGGACCACCAGAGTGGATGAGCTATGGGGCATTAGCCAGAAGTTATTTAAAAACATAGAAAAAATGTCCAAAGTAAAAATGAACCAACAGGTTTGGAAGTTGAGAAGCAAACACACACGTGTGACTATAGATAAACATCTTCTACTTTTCCTTTCTTGTTTTGGTTTTGTTTTGTTTTGTTTCTTGTGAGAAGATAACACACCTTCTGAGTAATACCCTGAAAACCCACAAAAAATAATTAAACAGACAGAAGCCCCTAGGTGTTGTGTCTCAAGCGTCGCCTATGGTAACAACCTACAGCTGATCTCAGACCACATCTAAGAGGCAAACCCCTGGCCAGACAAGTCCAATCCTGGTGAAAGAAAGATTTGGAGTTTGTTTTTCCAACACTGAACCCCAAAACAAAGTCTAAATTACACCAAAGTCAGCAGCCTGGGAAAGTCACCAGAAGGGGCATGGAATGTCTGATCATCCCACTGAGATGATTTTAATACATTTTCAGTCTTTTCACCTAACTATAGCTTTACATATTATGACTTAGGAAAACCTTTATGATAATGGCTGTTACAATTTGGCTCCAGAACGTCACTGAAGCCTGGTGTGGAGGTGTACACCTCTAATCCCAGCGCTTGGGAGGCTGAGACAGGAGAATCACAGTGAGTTCAAGGCCAGCCTGTGCTACACAATGAGTGTAAGACCAGCCTGAACTATAAAGCAAGATCTTGTCTCAGAAACAAAAACCAAACCCAAAATCACTGTTTTTAGATATCTCTAAACACTTGGCATTCTGAAGTGGGGCTCCTGCACGGTGAGTAGGCGATTCAGGACCCTGCCACTAGGTCATCCCTTTGGAAAGCCCACACTGAGCACTGCTAATGGGAGGTCGGCCTTGGCTGGGAAGGCAGGTCCCTAGGCGCTCAACCCAGAAGACACTTTCTTGCCTCAGATCCCCCTCTTGCTCTACCTCTTCCACACTTTCTGCTTTGTGCCTCTCCCACACTCTCCTGCCATAATGTTTCTGCCTTAGAACTAGCTGTCCATAGACCGAAACATTGGAAATAAGCCAAACGAAACCCCTCTTCCTTTCTATCATTTTTTTAAGAGAAAAAAATTTCAAAACAAGATAATAAGAGGGTCATATTGATTAATAAATTATGTATTGTTATCTCTGAATGACTTAAAGTACAAGCTATAGGCCTTCAATTATCCAAACAGTACTAACACAACTTTTCTTTTCAATGAACTAAAAAAAAATTAGTAATATTTCTATCTTAACTATCTTGCATATATATATATATATATATATCATATATATATATACATATATATGATATATATATAATGCTTTTGATCTTCCTTTGCTTCTTTTCTCCCTTCCCCATTCAAGTTTCTTTTTCCTTTTGAACAGTTTCTTCCCATTTTACAATATCTATTGAACATTTTGGCTCTTATTTGTTCTTCTAGCTTTTCACACTAGGAAAACAATATAATATTTGTGCATTTCTGTCCGGCTTATTTCACTCATGAGTATGACCTCAACTTGCATCCATTTACCTGTAAAAGCCTCAAGTATATCCCTTTTATGGCTGAGTAGCACTCCGTTGTATGAAAACACCACATCGTTTTCATCCATTCCTCAGTCGATGGGCATTTGGGTTGTTCCCAAGATGTAGCTATGTCAAATTTGCTGCTAGAAACACAGGGGCACACCATCACCACCAAGTGGTGGCTTTGGTAAGAGGAATCAGGTCCAATTCTTGTCTTTTTTTTTTTTTTTTTTGATTTTTTTTTTTTGAGACAGGGTCTCACTATGCAGTTCAGGCTGGCCTTAAGCTCACTTGGTAGCTCAGGCTGGTCTCGAACTCACAACAATCCTCCTGCCTCAGCCTCCCGAGTGCTGGGATTACAGGCATGCGCCACCACGCCCGGCTAAATCAGGTCCAATTCTTGTGCTTGTGGGGCATTTTTGGTCAGGGTCAGAGGGAATCACCCAGAAATAGTGGCCATGAGGAACAGAAAACCTAAAGAGGTAGTGAGAAAGGCTTTATGGAGGAGAGACGAGGGGGACACTTAAGCCCAATGAGAATGTAAGATCTAGAAGTCCCTCAAGTATTGAAAGAAACAGTAGATGCATGTTGAGTGGGAGACACTCCAGGAGGAAGATGGCCCAGCAAGAGCACCAGCAGTGGCAAGAGATGGGAGACAACTAGAGATGTATCTGTGACAAGGAGACATTTATTTGTATTTGTGGTGCTGAGAACTGAACCCAGGACCTTGTACCTATTATGAAATTACTTCTGAGCTGCGTCCCTTTCTCAAGAAAGCCTTTTCTGAAGAGGTGAAAGACAGACCTGAAGGACTCATGGAGATGAGCTATGCCTCCCATTCATATCTTGGATGTGTACTTGTGCTTATGCTGGACTCTGAGGACTCGGGGAAGGTGAAGACACACTGCCTTCGTTTGGGAGAAGAAAGACCGTGGACTAAGCTTCTTAATGTGCTCAGCACTGCCAGAGAGCAGAGGTGGCCCTCTGCAGGCTAATGCCTGTCATGGTCCTCTGGGGAATCCCTGCAGCCACTGCTGTGCTGGTGCTGGCCCTGGCCTGTCCAGTGCCGCCCTGGTCCCCTTCCATTTATTTTTTAAATTTATATATTTGATAAAGAGTCTCGCTGTGCAGCTCAGATTCATGGCAATCTTCCTGTTTTAGCCTCCCCTGTGTTGGTATTACAGGCATATGCCACCAAAATTGAGCTGGTGGCTGGCTCAGTAGGCCCAGGACAGAGCCAGCATAACATGTGGTACTGGGGATCAAACCCAGATCCTTATGCTTGTCAGGCAGGTATTTAGACCCCCAAACTGTCTCTCCGGTCCTTAGGATGCACATGACTTTAAGAAAAGCAGGAGGGGCCAGAGCAGCCCAAGGTGGCAGACTGTGAAGATCGGGTGTCAGATGAGGAGAAGGTGTGCATAGCTGCTAAATTCATCACTCGTGCAACCCCGGGGGAGTTTAATGAAGCATTCAATGATGTCCGGCTACTACTTAACAATGACAATCTCCTCAGGGAAGGGGCAGCTCATGCATTTGCCAGTATAACAAGGATCAGTTCACACCTGTGAAGACAGAAGGGTACAAAGATCAGGTTTTAATTACACAGCAGGGTGGTCTGGGTGATAGCAGAGTTTTAGATCTGAGAAACAAAATTTCCTTTAAGTTTGATCACTTTCAGAAAGAAGCAAGTGAACCCCCCCTCCAGAGGAAATAGATGGAAGTGTGAAGTCCTAGAGAGAATCATGTGCAAGACCATTGTTTCAACGGCTTCTGTACTGTACATGCTAAAATTATAGATGGGCAACAGATTAGTATTGCATGTATCGAAAGGCACCATTTCCAGCCTAAAACTTTTTCGAATGGTCGCTGGAGGTCAGAGTGGAAGTTCACCGTCCACTACCTGCAGCCCAGGTAGCTGGAGCGCTCGGGAGTCAGGTTCGCTATTACGAAGATGGCAATGTTCAACATGGTTAGTCATAAAGATGTGCGAGATCCAGTAAGTGTGTCGAATGAAGCCCAAACTGTCAAGGAGTTTATTAAAATCATAGAGAGTGAAGAAAATGAGTATCAGACAGCAATTAGTGAAAACTGTCAGACAATGTCAGACTCCGCATTCAAGGCCTTGCTCCGGCAGCTCCCCGTTACCCACACCAGAATCGACTGGAGCAAGATACTGAGCTATACGATTGGCAAAGAAATGCAGAATGCTTAAAGTCCAACTGCGGGATTCTTCAGTATGTGGAAAGATGATTCAACACGTGGTTGTATGATGAATAAGTGATTTATAAAGAAAAGTGATATTTTGCTAGGGCTTTCAAACCTAACAGATTTTCTAGCCTCATGGAATACTGTTCAACCTGTAGCATTGTCCTGACCTCACATTCTCTGCCTTGTAATTTTCTGTTATGGCTACATCTACTTGTAAATATTTTTCTGTTTTATGTTGGAGAGAGAGAGAGAGGAACCTTGGAATCATTTTACTGTGTAGAAAATTTTCCTAGCCATGAAGTCCTGCTACTATTTAGGTAATATGTTCAGTACCTTTTTACCCCTGTACTTCAGAACACTTGTGTTACTTGAGTGGTTTTTATTGATCCAACAGGTAAAGAGGCCGTGCTGTCAGCTGCAGCTAATGGAAGATGCATTCGTCGTTTTCCAGCATCTTGTAACTGTTAATGCTTTGCATTAGGATCTTTCAGGTTCACTTGGGTGGGAGCAAAAGAAATATGCTGAAGGAGCTGGGAAGGTGGCTGAGTGGAATAAGCACTTCCCTGGCAAGCACAAGGATCTGAGTTCAATGCCCAGTACTTAAAAAAAAAAAAAAAAAAAAAAAAAAAAAAAAAAAAAAAAAAAATATATATATATATATATATATATATATATATATATATATATATATATATTCTGAGAATTTCATGATAGCCAGATTTTCTGGGGGAACTTGTATTTTAAATGCAAAGGCTTGAACCATTTCCTGCACAAGAACATGTTTGCTTTTTTGGGGGGATGGGGTCCTCTCATTGTATCCTTCTCTATTGTAAGTATTGACACCTGCATTTTTAGAAAAATTTTACCCATTGTGTGTGTATGTGTGTATGTGTGTGTAAGAACAGCTGACATACCGTGGATGTAACGAAACTTGAAAAATGCAGTGTTGAAGGAATCATGGGTATTTCTAAGAAAGTGAATCAAACAGCTCTATAAATCACAAAAGTGAAAAGAGTATCTCTCTATTGTAAGCTGTTATTTAAGGGCAAACTAGTGCTTTCTAAGTAGGATGTAAATCTTGTTCCAAATTACTCTTTTGTAGTCCTGCCTGCCAAAAACCCAAAAGTAACTGTGCTACAGCGCCCCTTCCCAGGTATACTGACAGGTGAATGTGTGATTCATTTACATTGTTGACACTTCTATGACCAGGCCTTAAAGAGAGGTCAGTTTTTTTTTAAAAAACCAAGTAGTGTCTTTCTACCTATTTCCAGATGCATTTTTCTTTTAAAAAAAAAAAAAAGGTGCTTATGCTTCAGCTTTGTTTTTTGCTCGGTAATGCAGTCACGCGAGTATGTTTCTAAGTGA
>PVKA01002601.1:103227-122589 GCA_004027165.1 Ctenomys sociabilis
AAAAAAGAAAGAAAGAAAAGCAGGAGGAGAGGCTCACTTGTGACCCTATCCCTGATGCCAGAAACTGAGATCTAGGTATAAGAAGCCTGTTTCCCTCCCAGCAGGGCACCATCTCTCTTGCACAGACACACCATCATGGGTTTAGTGAGCCACCTGGACCTACTCATTGAAGGAAGGGCCGCTGAGCTTGAGCTTGTGGTTGGGCTACAGGAGAGGGCTGTTTGGAGACCCTCACATGCTGAACAGTGCACATGAGGGAAGCCAGGGTGGGCAGTGGTGGCCAAAGCAGGCCCCTGACCCTGGACAACTCTACAATCTAGTGGAGGAAGAACGGGATTAGCATTGTTACAGATGATTTTTTGAGTGGGTGAGTTTGTATTAAGAATGAATAAACTTCATTAATTTTCTATTTGTTGTGATAATACATGCAAAAAATGTTTTGTTGCATGCAAATATTCAAGAATGATACGCATTTGCTCTTCAGATTACCTGAGGGGAAAAATTTACTAATAAATCAGAAGCCTTTTAAAAAAAATGGGTGCACATATATCACTATGGTATGATGTTTTTAATTCTGGGAAGATACCAAGCAGGGGAATAACCGGGGCAAATGGGACCTGCAATCCTACTTTTTGAGGAATATCCGCACTGATCTCCATCGTGTTGTACCAGTCTGCACTCCTCCCAACAGTGGAAAAGCATCCCTCTTTCTCCGCAGCCCTCGAGGGTTCGTTATTGGTTGACTTCTTGCTGATAGTCATTCTTCCTGGGATGAATGTTGCATTAATCTGCATCTTTTGAATGACCAGTGACGCTGAACATTTTTCCGTATGTTTGTTTACTGTTTGTATTTCTTTATCTGAAAGGCATATTCAGCTCAGATATCCATTTTTAGATGGGGCCTTTATATTTGGGAGGTCTGATAGCTTTTAGTTCTTTATACATTCTCGATAGTAATCCTTTGTCAAAGGAACAAAGGATTTTAAATTGTATATCTCAGGTATTTGAACCCAGCAGAGAAAATTCAAATAATACAGTAGCGTGGGACATCCAGGGACCCTCCTAACCCTCCCCAGTTCCCTCCTATCTCCCATGCTTGAAAGAAATAAAAGCAAAAGCCAAATTCATACCTCTTTTTTTCTCACCTGTGTCAGTTGATGTTTAAATACTACTTAAGTAAATTATATCCTGAAGCTACCTTAAACATGTCTGACTCAGCATCAAAATCCCTTCCCAGCAATTTCTACCTCATGGTAACTTTTCTTACCTAACTCGTGTATAGTGTACTTGTTCCTTTTAACAGCTAAAAAAAAACAAAGGTCAGAGATAAAAAAAAAAAAAAAAGAAAGAAAGAAAGAAAGAAATAACTGGTCTCTGTTGATGGCTAGAAAACTTCTTGCCATACTCCACTTTCTCTACTCTTGGGATACTGGTGGGCACACAGAAAATGATGCAAATAGTGACATTTAGCTCTTGTCATTATTATTTAAAAGCTATGCTGAGTTCTATTTGCATAAGTATGTACATAAGTAGATACACACTATGTATCTTAGATATTATATATCTAAGTAGTTTTCACAACTACACTGGCGTAGCAACTCTCGTCTTGCACAGCAAGAAAATAGGTCATGCAGAATAAATTATACCTAGAAGTACACAAGTACTGGAGAAATCTATGTCAGATATTTTGTGAGGATGCTGGGAATTGGATCCAGGGTCCCCTACACGCTAAGCACACGCTCTAAATACTGAGTTAGAGCCCTCATGAAGACCTATACTGAAAGTTTAAATACCTTTGAAAGCAATAAGATAAATATGTGCCTATAAAAAGAAATACCAGATTCTTACATATGTTAATACACCATCATGAAACTCATGGCTCCTGAAGTTAAACTGTACATCTGATCTCAACTGGTAAAGGTAAAAAAAGAACTGGGCCAGCCAGATAGCTCAGGGGACTAAAGCACCTGCTCAGGCAGGTGCAGGGACCGGGTTTGATCCCCGGTGTCCCATGCTGTGCCGGCCCCACCCCAGGGCGTGCTGGGACACTGGGCGTGGTGGTTGGCACATACCTGCAGACCCAGCACTTGGGAAGCTAAAAACAGGAGAATCACTACGAGTCTGATCTGTATAGTGAGACCCTGTAGACCCCACACTAAACACATTCAAAAAAACAGAAAGAAATTTTATTTGGCCCAGTAAAAGGATACTGAAAAAGAAAGAACCAAGAAATCTATTTTTAAAAAGATTAGTGAAGAAAGATTAGTTTACCAGGTATTTGAACATATACACATAAACTAGCTAAAATGCGGTGGGCTCGGCACGTGGTCACATTGTGAGGGCTCGCAGCTGGACGTCCCCCCAAGGCCCTTTGCATTCATAGGCAGGACCTCAGGGAGTACCTCGATCACAGGCGTGCGATAGCAGATTAGCCCAATGGTTGGTTTAGCATACTTCTGGGTGTGGGTGACGAACTCAGGAGGAGGAAAGACCCACCCAGAAGGGAGTGGCACCAACTGATAATCTTGTACCCTGGACAGGACAACAAAGGAAAGGAAAAAGAAGCATCACTGCATCCTGCCCATGTGCCATGAGCACTTTCTCCTTGTTGGTTCCCGGTGCCATGATGCCCAACTTTGGACCCTGCAGACCATGGATGAAACTTCTCTAAATCTCTCCTCCTTTAGCTTGTGGGTTTCAGGTATTTTGTCCCAAGAACAAGACAATAACTCAGATAGTAGCACTAACACAGTGAAATAGAATAGAAGAGTCTAGAAATAGGTCAACATACTGAAGAATTTGATAGGTGATTTTAAAAATTAGCTTTTTAAGTCTCTGGAGAAAATATTTAGCCAATAACCAGTACTAAGACAATAAGCTCACCATCCAAAAAGTTAAATTTATTATACATGATCCCTTATATTGGGCTAACCCTAAAAGAGTAAAACACTTAAAGATAAAATGAAACCTTAAATGCATTAAAAGGAAGCACAAAAGAATTTCTTGACTCTAAAGGACAGAATATCTTCTAACTCTAAGACAAAATCCCAGTAGTCATTAAATACATTTTGTAAAATCAGAACAATTTATACATGGCAAAAGTGTAAAAAAAGAAACAAACCAATGCACACACTGAGGCTAATCTACGAGAGCAGGTACAAATACCAAGAGGTAGCTGGAGGGAAATCCTTCATGGCCATGGAATAGTTTTATAACTCAGTTGTGGTTCCATAAATTTATATATGGGATAAGATCTCACAGAACTGCACACACACACACACACACACACACACACACACACACACACACACAGGCAAAATTTTAAAAATAAACAGTGACTACCTTCAAAGTGAAAAGACAACCCACAAATTTCAAAAAAATCTTAACTAATAAGCACTCAGACAAAGGTTTGCTTTCTACAATTTATAAAGAACTAAAAAACATTAGGGCCCCTAAATTTAAAGGCCCAATCCAGAAATGGGCATCTGAGATGAACACACACTTCTCAGAGGATGAAATTAAAGTGAATAAATATATGAAAAATTACTCCGCATCACTAGCCATCCATGCAGTGCAAATTAAAATAGCACTGAGATACCATCTCACTCCAGAAAGAATAGCTGTCATAAAGAAATCAACCAACAACAAATATTGGAGAGGATATGGGGAAAAGGGAACCCTTCTCCACTGTTGGTGGGAATGTAGACTGGTGCAACCATTATGAAAATCAATGTGGAGACTCCTTAAAAATCTAGGACTGGAAATCCCATTCAAGCCAGCTATCCTCCTACTGGGAATTTTCCTGGAAGAATGTAAAATGTCATATCATAGTGATATATGTGTACCTATGTTTATAGCAGCACAATTTGTGATAGCCAAATCTTGGAAACAACCAAGATGCCCGTCACATGAGGAATGGTTGAAAAAGATGTGGTATTTTTATACAATGGAGTATTACTCAGCTATAAAGAATGATAAAGTCAAAGCCATCATATTTAAGAGGATGCCACTGGAAGATATAAGCGAAATAAAGAAGACCTACATGTATAAATATCATATAGTCTCCCTAGTATAAGAACTCAAAAGAAGAAATACAAATAGAAAGGTATAACACAATTAAAAGGAAAGTGAGAACTTGAGGATTGGACAATGAGGAGAGGGCAAGTACAAAAGTTAGGAAACATGACAGGGGCAAAGCCATACATTTACAGGAACAAGATGGGTAAGGCAATGATCCTGAGAAACATCAGCAAGTTTTTGAAACTAGCAGTTAATTGGTAGGATTCTCCCCCTGACTATACATGCTGATACATGTGAACCAAACAACTGCACTGAAGATAGCAATGTGTAGTAGAAGGGTCAAGCTTGGAATGCCTGGACATTCTGGTCTTCTAAATATGTACTTCTTGTCATGACATAGCCATTATTACCATACTGTCTCTCAAGTAAAAGTTTTTCTCTTTTCTTTTTAAAATTAAGGGTAATAAATGAAAAAAAAAGACAAGAAAAAAAATGTCACAGGACTGTCCTGCTACAATGCTGTATATGGTTGGACTTCTAAATTTCTTTGTGAAAATATGTAAGTGTTTATTCTTATTTTTTAGGTTTTTCTTTTCCTTCATATTCTGTAGGGACTTAAAATTTAACATATCAGTACTTGATGAAAAATACCTGTTCTGTGTTATGCCTAAGATGGTTGATACTTAGACAGATAAATAGGATAAACTGAAATGCATATATTACAGGGTAATAATAAGCTTCTCTTCTGGAGGGTTAACAGCATAAGTTTGCAGTTCAAAAATTAGAGAAAAGGAAGGGCTTCAAGGTCCTAGCCTTTCAAGGTCAGTGAAGACCCAGAACATAGGAGAACCTGTACTGTAACATCATGTAACTCAGTTGTGTCCTAAATTTTCTGATCAAGATTATAGGGACATAAAAGAAAGTGATCCATGATGTAGAGTGTGCCTATGGAGAGTCACATGAAGAGAAAACTTTCTCTCAGGCAAATTGGTTAAGCAATGGCCATGACTCATCCACAAGGCTGACACTGGCAAAGAACCTACAACATGCAGTATGGGATTACAGGATAAATCCTGAGCATATGTGACTGACCTTATCAGATACCAAAGTTACATTTCTTGCTATAAAGGTCTTGCTTTATCTTGGTCTTAACATCCGGCAGAAAAGTATAAAAACAAAGTATATAAAGTAAAGCCGGGCCGGCCAGATAGCTCAGACGATTAAAGCGCCTGCTTAGGCAGACACAGGGGCCAGCATTCTATCTCCTGCTCCACATGCAGTGCCGGCCTCACCCCTGTGGTGCACTGAAAGGCGACTGAGACCGGGCGTGGTGGCGCATGCCTGTAATCCCAGCACTTGGGAGGCTGAAAACAGGAGGACCACTACGAGTCCGATCTGTGTGCTGAGGCCCTGTAGACTCTGTAGACCCTGTATGAAATGGAAAAAATAAAAAATAAAATAAATAAATAAATAAATAAAGTAAAGCCATACTAATGTGCTGAGCTGTGAAAGACTCTAGTCAACAACTTCTTCAGATAACTCACTACTATGTGGACTGCTGGAGTGTGTTGGATTCACGCACCTACAGTATTTAGATGCCAATGAAATACTCATCTCTGACAGTACTAAACAAAAAAAAGGGTACAAAGGAAGGACCATTTTGTATTTGTATATACAGAATAGTCAGGATAGATGCAAAGCTACTCTCACTTAATTCAATGAGTAGAAAGATTTGTACTAATAATTTTTGGACAAGATATCCTGTCTGCTTCTTGTACTATGGATGACCACTAAGAAGATAACAATGTACAATGTATTAATTATTGAAACGATCCTATTAAGCAAAAACTAAAAAAAAAATAAAATAAAATTTTCCCTAGGAAAAAAAATAATTAAATAGTGACAACTCAGTAAGGTTTCTAGCTGTATTAAAGGTAGTGTCTTTTTTTTTATAGTACTGGAAATTGAACTCAGGACCCTGTGCTTTCTAGGCAGGTGCCTATTCTACTGAGCTATCTACCTGGCCCAACAGTAGTGTCCTGGTATCAGTTTCCTGAGGCTTTTTGGTTTGTTCTTTTTTTTCCCCCTGTGGTACTGGGGATTTAACTCAATGCCTTCCCACTAGCTATGTCCTTGGCACTTTATAACTTCCATTTTAATTTTGAGACAGTATCTTGCTAAGTCACTAAATTGCCAGGGCAGACTTGAGCTTGCAACCCTCTGCCCCAATGTCTAGATTATTGGGATTATTGTCCTACAGCCATACAAAATGCCACCACTGGATGCAGCTGATGTGGGATACTTGGGGCTCTACTAATTTTTTCAGCTTCTCTTGAATCTACCATTATTTCAAAATGAAAGAACATTGTACAATTAATACAAGAACCAGGAAAACTAAATTAAAAACTTCATGAATGGGGAGTAATTTGTTGCCCACATCACAAAGAAAGAGCTAATTTCTCTAAGATAAAAGCAACTCCTACAAATCAACAAGAAAAGAGCCAAAGATCAGATCAAAAAAAAAAAAAAAAAAAGATGTAGACTTGGGCTGGTCAAATAGCTCAGCAGATTAAAGCACACGCAAACAGGTTCAATCTCCAGGCCCCACCTCCAGGGCACACTGAGGCAGTGATTGAGACTGGGTGTGGTAGCAAATGCCTGTAATCCCAGCTCCCGGGAGGCTGTAAACAGGTGAATCACTAGGAGTCCAATCTAGTAGTGAGATCCTGAACACTCTGTAGACCCTTCCCTAAAATACAAAAAAAAAAAAAAAAAATGTAGACTGTTTGCAAAAATAAGCATAAAAAACTCAAAATACATAATGATAATGATAAACCTGACCTTTAAATGAGTTATACAGGGTTCAACCCCTGTCCTACTGTGCTGGCCTTACCCCTGGGGTGTGCTGAGATGGTGACTGAGACTGGGTATGGTGGCATGCACCTATAATCCCCGAGCTTGGGAGGGTGAAAAACAGGAGGATCACTACGAATCTGAGCTGTGGAATGAGAACCTCTAGACTCTGTACTATACATTAAAAATAAAAAAAAATAAGAGTCATGCAAATTACAACCACATAATATGTCATTTTTTTAACCTAATAAATTGGTGAAAAGTAGTATCAGAGGGAAAAAGGAAATTTCTGGAAGAAGCAATGCACACACCACCCAACTCAGCAGTCCTGTTTCATAGAATCTAGCGCATAGTACATTTGCATGTGGGCAATATTACATATGTAGGGGGTTATTCTTTAGCACCCTGCTCTATTAGAGAAAGATGGGAATTACCACACATGATTAAAGAAACTGTGGTCCACCCATGCCAAACAAAGAAGTCAAGAAGTACAGTGTGTGGCCCTGTAGGCAGAACTCTAAGGTATATTGTTAGGTGAAAAAAACAAGGGGCAGATTCCTGTGCCTGTTGTGCCTCTCACCGTGTAGAAAGACACTGAGACAGCATTGTCAGTTGGTTGGCCAGTGGTGCAGAGGATGTCAGCAGGTAAGCTAACTGGTTAGTTCATTAGTTACCGAGGAGGAATAAAATAAAATATCTCTACAAGGACAAACATAAAACAGATAAGAGTTCTTCAGGAGGGTTAGATAAGAGGCAGATACTTCTAGATGCTCTTTACCACTTTGTGAGTTTTAAAGCTTGCCAATGTTTTGCATGTTTCGAATGTTTAAGTGAAAAATTGGTCATTTCCCAAAGACAGAGGTTAATGAGCTCATGTCTACCGCATATAATCAAAAAAGTACAATATTTTCACTCTCAAAGGAGGCACAGACCTCTATAAGGAACCAGGCACACACTAGTCTCTGAAATCTGGACACTGATATTTTTAGCAAAAGCTTCTAATCCTGCCTTAAAGACACCCATCTGTAATTAAAGTGTCTCCAGAAGTATTTCTCAAGCATTTTCATAGTAGTGGGTGAGCATTAAGATAATATTCAAATATAAATTTTAATGGGGAGATCCTTTTAGGGAAAATAATACTGTAGTTTTTAGACATAAACAAAGTGAAATTCTTTTTTTTCTTTTTATTTTAAAGAGAATACATTTTTTAAAACATTAAAAATGATACAGAATTTCAAAACAAGATAAGAAATTGACAACAGTTCTTACAAATTACCTTTTATCATTTCTTAGGGTCATGTAAAATGGAACACATCTGAAATACTGGAATAAACTTAAAAGTTCTCCAAGGACAAAGGTCTTCATATTCTCTTTCTTCTAATCCATGACCTTAGATTATAATGGAATACCATGCTCATTGTGGATCCTAAATGTACAATATTTGTAACAAAAACAAAATTCTTGAACCTTCATTTTTCTGAATAAAAAGCACATGTATATTCATTGCAAAGGTGGCTTGGTGACATTTGCTCAAGGGAAGAAAAAGGCAATTTGGAAAAGTCACAGTGTGTCATTTAAATATTGTAGATGCATGAATTCAGGTTTCTACACTATCGGTCAACAAATACCCTTATGAGTACATGCCAAAATTGATATGCTTCCTTTGCTCTTGAGCAGCTGAAATAGAAAAAAAATAATAATACTCAAAGAACTGATAACTTCCATTGAATCACATGAATAAGATGCATTCATTCACCTGCCAATTTTTGTGTTTTTCTTGAACTCTGTAATTATAAATTATAAAGATTCAATGCTCATTTTTCTTGGAAGAACTTAAACTATATTCTTTGTTAACAAACCGCTTAATTGAGGGATGCAAAACTTTTCTTTTTGAAGAAACAACAAAGAAATTTGAGTGCAACATGTATTTAAAAGTATTAGTTATTTTAATTTGCACCTATATTTAGTTAATAATAAATTTAAATTTTCTTTAAAAAAAAAAAAAAAGGAAGTAAAGTCACAATGTGTTTCTTTCTAAAGGAAAAATAAACATGGGAGACGACTGGCTGTCACTCCAAACTTCAGAGAGGAAAATGTCAAAGCCAGCTCCATGGACATCTTCATGAGAAAAGTGTTGTGTTATCATCAGCAAACCATCCAGTAATCTTAATACAATTAAAGTCACATTATCCAAGATTGGAAGAAAAAAAAAAAAATCTGTGTGGAATGAAATTAGAATTCTCAGCGCTGGCCAGTGCTGACCGCAGCCTGCCCTCTGGGGCTCTGCTTATGACGAGGACGTTCCTCTCTGCAGTGCTGGGAAGTCCCTATCAGCAGCTCACTTCAATCACAGGCACAAACTTAATTATTGTTGACACTCCAGTAGTTAGCTGATATGAGATCGTACTCAGTTAGAATTTTAACTGCGGACTTCCAGATAACAAAAGGAATTTAAACATAAGAGGACTGCAAAATTGTCTATTCTGAAATTCTGAACAGTAATGAAATTCTGCACAGTAATTCTGTCCAGGCTTGACTAGGGTTTGTTTTAATAGTTTCCCCAGGGACAAAAAGCACAGTCAGAGGGTACCTGGCATTCCCTCTCTGCTCTCTTTCCAAGAGGAGGAATCCCCTGGTATGAGCTGGTGCTCATTCGCCTGTGAGGACTTTATCATGTAGGTAAGGCTCAGCTCTGAGTCTCCCAGTCCCTCCAGGGTGTTGGATAAGGACACTAGGCTCCCAGGGTGACCCAGAAGTCCCTGCCCAAGAGCAGGAACTGCCTGAGTGCACCTCGGAGCTTGAGGTTGCTCATGATGATGATGAACGGGTGGACAGACATGCACATATAGACAGCGATCTGCCAGGGCCAGTACCACCTGCTCTCCGAAGTAATAAAGACCGTAGCGTCGATGACCAGGGTGGTGAAAGACAGAGCATAGAGAACCAGGAAGCAGGTGAGGGACTTTAGGGCTCTGGTGTGAACCCGGTTGCTGTGAGCCTGCAGGGCGTGGGTGTTGCCTTGCATTCTCAGGCTGTGTTTCCTCAAAGAGCCAATCAAGAGCAAAATCGAGACCAGAAAAAGAGAACATGGAATCAACATGGTGACAAGTTTCAGAGGCATAAAATAGTGAATTTCTAGGTTCTTGTTCCATTCCTTATCAGTCATGTTCACAGAAAGTTTCCTCAGAATGAATGCATGATACACAACAAAGTTTCCCCCAAAGAACAGCAAGGTTACTGAGAGGGAAATGAGGACGGAGCCCAGCAGGAGCCAGGGTACCAATGTTGAGAACCTCCACTTCACCCAGAGGAAGGCAGGATGGGAGAAGTTGACAATCTTTACGCAGAACAAGACACTGAGCCAGCTAGCAAACCAGAAGGTGGACGAGTTCAGGAATTCCAAGTGGAGAGAAATGAGCAGCCGGGCAAAAGTCTTGGAGAAGTCAATCAGGTGGAAGAAATAGAAGATGTTGTACACCAGCCCAAGACACTGCTGGAGGAGGCGGGAGGTGCCTAAGGCAAGGTGAATGGTGTCCGAGGGGAGCAGCCTACCGCGCAGCAGCCTCTCCCTGCTCAGTGTCAGGATGATGAATCCATTGGCTAGGAGCCCCAGGATACACAGCAAGACAAAGACGACTATGAAGAAGACTATCAGGGCTGGCTCCATTCTGGTTCCTCCTCCAGTCACCGGAGCTCAGATGCCTTTATCCCTAGGCTCCTGCCTGTCCCCACCCACAGTCCTTCTGTGCTTTTGCTTTTGCCTGCAAGTACATAGTCAGGCTCTGCACCTGCACCTGAGCCCGAGCTCTCTCGGAGGGGAGGACACCCAAGTGGGCAAGGAGAGACGTGCTCTTGGCTCACACAGCATGCAAATCTCCCCTGCGATCGGTTACCTGAAGGCCTTCAGGTTGTTCTAATTTGCCTTCTCTAGTTTTGCCTGTCTGCGGCCATGGCCAGTATGGCATCAATGCTGAGGATGTTTCAGTGTCTGTAACAGGGTTCAGTCCTTCCTGTTCCACTCTTCAGCTGTGTGGGTGCTCTTACACCCAGTGTATCATTCTGGAGATATATGATGGATAGATGACAGGGAGGTAGATACATACATGGGTAAATAGATGATAGATAGATAGATGATAGATGGATAGACGGACAGACAGACAGGACTAGGGAGATCATTGAGGAAAATAAGGACATTAAAGGAATCCGTCTCACCCAAGCCTTCCATCATATCTGCACTCTCACCCAATTGTTCATCCTTTCAAAGTCAAATATTTGGTCCACCTTTCTGTCCATCCCTAATCAACTCCTTCACAGACCCTGACATGTACATGAGGGGTGATTGTTTAGGCTGCTTTTGTTTCCAGTGAGAGAAATCATCTCGCATGGTTATAGGACTGAGAACACCTGCTTCTTACTTGGTGTGGAATAAAACCATCCTCCACCCTATGTTTCTCCACACCATCAGTTAGGCTCTCTAATCACAGCCCATTACTTCATCAAACCAACAGAGTAAGTCTGATGAAAGATGGGGCAAACACAGTCATGCGAAGCCACCCAGTCACCTTTGCCCTACTGGGCTGGCAAGGTCAAATGACAGTCCTCATTAGCACTCAGAGGGAAAATGAAAGACTCCATGGCAGGAGCCAAGGGACCACCTACCCTGAGCCAGGCCAATATGAGCTGTAGCTTGCCTGACCCCCATCAACAACGTGGAAGCTTCACTGAACCCCACACAGCAGGAGCTTGGGTGAGCCTACCCTGCCTTCCCATTCTCCTGACTGCCTTGCTCACCCACACTCCACACTCCTACCACTGCTGCAGAGTTAGGAAGAACATTGGGGATTTCAAAAATGAAGGAACAAAAGGCCTCAGACCTCCAGATCACCCAAAGCAAATCCAGGAGACAACACCATAGAAGGAAAATTTCTGAGATGATAGAAACTGAAGCAAAGAAACTACTCCATCTGATTATGAAGGAAATCGGATGAGAAATAAGCTCTCAGGAACAAAAAGGAGATGATGGCAATCATGAAAGAATTGCTCAATACAGCTAAGGAACACTTGGATAAAATAAAATAGAAGGGAATAGGAAAATGATGGAAACATTGAATGAACAGTACAGGCAGGAACTAGAATGCATGAAATAGATTCAAACACATATCCAGGAAATTAAGAATTCCACTAAAAGTTGGCAAAACTGCTTGAGTGAAACAGAAACTAGAATTTCAGACCTTGAATCACAGCTAGTGGACATGAAAGGAAGGTTCTCTTAAAAATGAAAAGGAACCAGGAAATAGCAATATAACAGATGAAAGATAATGTAAAAAAAAATAAGACTAATAGGTATCAACAAAACAGATGGAGTTAACACCAATGACATAAAAAGATTGTTTGAAGAAGTAGTAGCAGAAGATTTCCCAAGCATGGGAAAGGAATCTGACATACATTAAGTGAGGAATATAGAAGTCCAGATAATAGGTCTGGGGAGATAGCTCAGTAGAATAAATACTTGCCTGGCAAGTACAAGGGCCTGAGTTCAATACTAGGTTCTGCAAAAGCAGAAAGAAATCCAGGTAACTGTAATCAAAATAAATTATCAGACAGAGACATAATAATCAAGATACCAGAAATTGAGCAAAAAGCAGAATAGTAAAAGCTGTAAGAAGAAACAGGCCACCTATGATAGAAAGCCCATCAACATCATAGCATATTTCTCAACACAAACCATCAATTCAACAAAACCTTGGAGTGACATATTTTAAGTTCTGAAGGAAAACAACTTCCAGTCCAGACTGATTTACCCTGCAGAACTATCTATCAATTTTAATGGAGAGACAAGATATTTGCAAGACAAAGAACAAATGAAGAATTTCATGACAATCAAGCCAACCTAAAAGAGTACTGACAGATATTGTAGAAAGAGATAGAGGGTTCTTTGCAAGGGTATCTGGAAGTAATTTGCACCAAGCCGGCAGCTGCAGTAACTACAGTTTCAACTTCAACTCCATGATGTTTTTCTTGGCCAAAAATGCATTAGGTCATTTTCCAGTTCGGAGCGTTCAACAAATGGTAACAAGGCAGAGCCACCAGAAATGTACACCTGATTTCCATGACAAATATGGTAATGCTATATTAGTTAGTGGAGCCACATTCTGTATTTGCTGCATGGACCTAGACAGCAACACAAATGGGAATAGAATGGAACCTTTCCCCTGTTGGCAGAGTCACCCCCAAGGAATGGAGAGATCAGTAACCATGACAGCCGATATGATACAGCTAAATTATTTTTAAATGAAATCATAACTGATGCCAAATGAAAGTGCTGTGTATCCATTAAAATATGGCCTATTGAAGAAATAAAGTACAATTGAAACCTTCAAAAAAGAAAGAAAGAAAGAGATAAAGACCACAACTTCAGGAACAACAGAAGAGAACCACCAAGCAGAACAAGTAATTAAGCAGGGGGTAGAAGTAAGGATCCTACAATAGGTGAACAACATGACAAAGATAAGCCAGTACATAGTAGTTATAACCATCAATGTAAACAACATCAGTGGGCCAATCAAAAGAAGCAGACTGGAAGAGTGGATCAAGAAACAAAATCCAACAATATACTGCATACAGAAAGCACATTTAACTCAAAAAGAAATTAATAGACTGAATGGAAAAGAATGGAAAACAATACTCCATGAGCTAAGAACCCAGAAAAAAGCATGGGTAGCTATTCTGGTTACTAAAAATGTCAACTTCAAACCAAGCATGATTTGTTAGGAAGAAACTGCAAGAATAAGAATAATTATAAATTATAACAATTGTATATGTACCCAATGTACATACATAAAAGTCTAACAATACAACAATTGTACTGGGGTACTTTAACACCCCATTAATACAAGGAGATATATATTTTTTTCGGAACTGAGGAACGAACTCAGGCCCTTGCACTTGCAGGAGATATATAAATTATGCAAAAAATAAGTGAAAAAATAACAGAACTAAATCAAAGTTGTGAAGAAATGGACTGAGTAGATCTTTACAGTGTTCCACCCAACAGTGTCAGAACACACCTTCCACTCAACAGCACATGGAATAGTCTCCTAAACAGATCATGTGCAGGCACATATAACATACTTAAGCAAATGTAAAGGAATCAAAATTATCCCATTCATATTATCTGACCATAGTGAAATGAAACTGGAAATTAATGACAAAAGAAATTGCAAAACTCTATAAACCCATTTAAACTTAATAATACCCTCTTGAACAATCAATGAAATTTTAAAAAGAAATTAAAAATATTTATAATCAAACAAAGATGTAGATACATCTACATCTTATTGGAACCTGTGGGATACAAAAATGCTCCTCTTTTTTGTACTTAGCACAGGGTCTGCAGGGTCTACAGAGTCTCACTACATTTTGGCCATCTCAGCATGCCCTGGGGATAGGGCCGGCATTGAAATCTGTCTTAAGAGGGAAATTTATAACAGCAAATTCTCACATCAAGAAAATAAAGTCCAAATAAACTATCTTATGATGCACCACAATCTCCTAGAAAAAGAAGAGCAAGTCACACCCAAAGCCCATAAAAGGCAGGAATTAAGAAGTCCAGAGCAGAAATAAATGTAATGGAGACAAATAAAACAATACAAAGAATTAATGAGTCAAAGAGTTGGTTCTTTGAAAGAATAATATTGGTAAACTTCTAACCAACCTAGCAAAAAAAAGAAAGAAAAATTCAAATTCATGAAATGAGGAATTAAATTAATTAATTCTATATACACCTTATAGAAATTCAGGAGATCATCGATACTTATTTCCAAAATCTTTACTTTCACAGGATGGAAAACACAGAAGAAATGGACAGATTCCTAGACACATATGAACTGAAACAAGAAGATATAAAAATTCTGAATAACTCAGTGTCAGTCAATGAAACAGAAAATGTAACCAAAAATCTGCCAACAAAGAAAATCTCAGATTCTGATTGATTCATAATAGCTTTTATAAGAAATTTAGAGAGGACCTAATGCCAACTCTTCTCAAACTCTTCAAAGAAATTAAAGAGGAAATGATTCTCCCAAACTCATTCCTGGAGGTCAGTATTACTCTGATAGCAAAGCAGAGAAGGATTCAGCCAAAAAAGAGAACTACAGGCCAATCTCCTTAATGAATGTAGATGCAAGAGTTCTCAATAAAATGCTAGCAAACAGAATGCAATAAATCATCAAGAAGATTATGCATCACAACCAAGTGGAAATCACCCCAGAAATGCAAAGATGAATTTCATATATGCAAATCCATAAATGTAATAAGCCCCATCAACAGAGCCAAAGACAAAAAATATATACATATGATCATGGCCAGCCAAATAGCTCAGTGGACTAAAGCACCTACTTAGAACGCAAAGGCTGGGGTTCAATCCCTAGCCTGCCATGCTCCCCCCACCGCTGTGGCATGCTGAGACAGCAACTGAGACTGGGCATGGTGGCACATACCTGTAATCCCAGAATTTGGGCTAAAACTAGGAGAATCACTACAAGCCCAGTCTACATAGTGAGACCCTATAGACCCTGTATATTTAAAGAAAACCCACATGATCATCTGAATAGATGCAGTAAAAGCTTTTGACAAAGTCCGATACTCATTCATGATTTAAAAAAAAAAAAACCTACAGAAAATTGGAATAATAACCAACATCATACTAAATGGATAAAATAAAGAGCCATCACTTTAAAATCAGGGATAAGACAAGGGTGCTCACTGTCCCCACTCCTGTTCAGTATTGTCCTGAAACATTAGCTAGAGCAATTAGACAAGAGAGAGAAGTGAAAGGAAGAAGGACCTTGGAAAGGAAAACGTGAATTATCATTATTTGCAGGTCACATGATACTCTACACAAAAGACCCCCAAAAATACACTCAGAGACTTGTAGATTTAATAGTCAAATTCAGTAACATAGCAAGATACAAAGTCAACACTCAAATATCAATAGCATTTCTATTCACAACCAATAAATACACTGAGAAATTTTTTTAAAAACATATCTTTCACAATAACTGACCAAAAACTGAAATGCATAGGACTCAATGTCACATAGGAAGTAAAAAATTATACAGTGAAAATTATAATACTCTGAAAAAAAGTATTGAAGAGGATTTCAGAAAATGCAAACATATTCCTTGTTCTTGGATAGGAAGAACCAACACTGTGAAAATGATTAATTCCCAAAATTGTTACACAGATTCAATGGAATCCTGACTAAAATACCATTAGTGTACCTCACAGAACTAGAAAAAAATTCCTAAAATTCATCTGGGACCAGAATAGAACTGGAGGAGCAAAGCAATCTTGGGCAAAAAAGGAAAGGATGCATCACAATTTCTGACTTAAAATTATGCTACAGAACTACAGTGATAAAATCAGCACAATACTAACAAAAAAATAGGCCTGAAGATCAATGGAACAGATTAGAAGATACAGACACAACTACAAGGACACTTAGCCACCTTACCTTTGACAAAGTGACCAAACGTTTTCATTGGGAGAAAGATAGCCTCTTTAATAAATGATGCTGGAACAACTGGCCTTCCACATGTTGACAGTTTAAGATAGATCCACGCTATCACCATGCACAAAACTACAGTCAAAATGGATCAAAGATTTAAATATTAAGACTGAAACACTAAATGGTCTGGAAGAGAAAATAGATAGAAACCTTAAGGATATAAGTGTATGTAAAGAGCTCATGAACAAATATCAAAATGCACAGGAAATACTTCAAAGAATCAAAAATTGGGATATCATCTTTTTGAACAGTTTCCGCATGTCAAAAGATGATCCACAAAGTGGGAAGCAATTATAGCAGACTGTCTAGACAAAGGACTCCTATCAAGAACATATAAATAGATATTATGTCGGCTTTTAGTACTATGGTCATCCACTAGGAAAATAATTATTGAATTTTTGATATAATTCAGGTATAAAAAATAAGATAAGTAAGCAGCTACACTCTTAATTTACTGATAAGAGACATCTGCTAAAATAATATCTGTAAATATAATATCATGTATGCACCTTGTACGATACCAAAACATTATGAAAACAGTTTGCAATGTATTGTCTTGTTAAGGTGTCTTGAAACCGTCTGATTGATATTTGTACTTCAATAAAATAAAAAATAAATTAAAAAAATAAAAAAGAACATATTAATAATTTTTTATAACTCAGGCTCTAAAATTCAAAGACCCAATCCAAAATCTGAGATGAATGCACACTTCACAAATGAAGAGATATAAGTAACCAATGAACATATGAAAAAAATGTTCATTGTTACTGGTCACTCAACAGATGCAAATTAAAACAATGCTGAGATTCCATCTTGTGTCAGAGAGGCCATACCAATAATAAATGCTGGAGAGACTGTGGGGGAAAATGAACCTTGCTTCTCTATTGAGTGCAAGTTGATACAACTGTTATGGAAATCAGTGTGGAGACACCTGGAAAATTAAGGATTGGAGGTCCCATTCAATCCAGCTATTCCCCTCCTAGGTATTTTTCCAAAAGAACTGAAATCATCATACCCCTGCTATATATCTACACCCATGTTATAGAAACACAATTTGTCATGACCAAATCTTGGAAACAACCCAAATGCCCATCAACTGAGGAATGAATAAAAAAGATATGGTATTTTTATACTGTCAAGCTCTGCTGGTCCCTCGAAATAAGCAGTTAATGCTTAAGTATTTTTTATTTGCATTCTTATTATTATTTTGTTTTGGATTTCTCATAACTGTCTTGGGATTTTTTTGTTTTTCTTTAAATCAATCTTGCACATTCATATCTGGGAGTCTTAACATCTAATTTGAAGAGAGCATCATGTCATAACAAATATCAAATTTCTTTTTTTTTTTTTTTTTGGCGGTACCAGGGATTGAACTCAGGATCCTACACTTGCCAAACAAGTGCTTGTTCTCCTGAGCTATCTCCCCAGCCCCCACTGTTATTGAATTCCTATTACTTTGTTTAGTGAAACTTTATATCATTTCTAATGCTGTATTTTTTCTATTACCATTTTGTATTCTTTTTAAAATATTTTATTTGAAAAAGTAAAACAAAAGGAGAAAGAAAGAGCAGAAACATATACAGCAATACATGTTACAGATTTTCAAAACAAGAAAGCAAATTAATGATGCTTGTTATATTTCCTATTTTTACTGTCAAATCTATTGCTTGGATTAGCAGACATAGTCTCACAAGACTGGACAAACAATTAAATACTAATGCTTGCCTTCAATAAACCTTAATTTTTCCTGTCTTTTTTTAAATTTATTTTAAAGAGAGTATAATAATAATTGATAAGACATTAGAAATGGTACACATGTAGAAGACCAAGATGAGAGGTATTCAGTCATGGGTTTTGTATTACACATTGCTGTCCTTGAAGTACTTAAACCATTTGTGTTCTATAAAAAAAAAAAATCGTGGCTCAGGGCCTGCATAGAGACGAGCATAACTGAGCTTCAGCTGTCTCCCAGATCTCTCTCATGCCCATCAGATCAATCCTCATGTTAGGTCATCAAGAGGAAGGAATGCTTTTCTTGCCTGAGTGAGCTCTCCTCCTTCCAGTGCTGGGCTGGTTGCATTGAAAGGAGAAAGCAAGCCTGGGCCCCTCCCCTCTTATGCATGTGCGATTCCCCTCAGTACAGGCCTGCTCTCCTCTTCCTGCCACCAGACTATCACCAGAAAGCCAACCAGATGCTACTGCCATGTTTTGGACTTTAGGATAGTGAGCTACAAGGAACCTCTTTTCTTTATACATTACCCAGTCTTCAGCATTTTGTTACAGAAAGAGAAAATAGAGTAAGACATACACATGCAAGAGTGGGATTGCTGGATCAGAAGGTACATCATAAAAATCATTGTCCAAATCAAAGACAGATATGTTTTTCACATGTTCCTTACATTAGTTCTATGAAATCAGATCTTACCTCCATGTCTTTTTTTTTTTTTTTTTTTTTTTTTTTTTTTTTTTTTTTTTTTTTTTTTTTTTTTTTTTTTTTTTTTTTTTTTTTTTTTTGTCTTTTTTGAGACAGGGTCTCACTATGCAGTTCAGGCTGGCCTCGAGCTCACTTTGTAGCTCAGGCTGGTCTCGAACTCACAACAATCCTCCTGCCTCAGCCTCCCGAGTGCTGGGATTACAGGCATGCGCCACCACGCCCGGCTCCTCCATGTCTTTTTAACCATTTTGAGTCAATTCCTGCACATAATGTAAGATGGGAGTTCAGTTTCAGTCTTCTACATAGAGATAGCCAACTTCTCCAACATGACTTAATAAAGACTGTCCTTCCCTCACTGGCTATTCTTGGCAATAGTCAGGTGGCTGTGGATGTACATCTCACTCTTGGGCTCTCTAGTCTGTGTCAATGTTCTGTGTATCTATCATTATGCCGGTGATATATTTTCATTCTATTGAGTCAGCTACTG